>WWET01004916.1:91720-110284 GCA_011038615.1 Limnodynastes dumerilii
GATTTGGAGCTTAATGAATCCACTTTGGCGATTTTTAAGCTCCAAATCACGCAATTTAGCCCAAATCGACCTTAATGAATGAGGCCCTAAGTGTGTAGATTTAAGTGTGGATGTTTTTCCTTAATGGGAATCACATGGAGGCTGTTAGGTTCTTAAAGTTAATCAACATTCACTTATCAGCAACTAAATGCATTTGTTGATTAACAATACCAAACACCTTTGTTTTAATTGAATCTATTATGTTTCTATTAAAGGAATGTTTCAATTTCTTTTTTACAAATTTAAACTTGTCACATTATAAGTTTAACCCTTAATGTGTCGGGGACTAATGATCTACTTGTATAATGTTTGCAAATAATTTTTGGGAATGTAATTTTATAATTAAATTAAATTTAACTATTTATGTTTTATTTTTAAATTTAACAGTGGTTTGTTTATAAATAGAATATATTATAAACAAAAGTGTTTTCTATAATGGAAAACTTCTTAACACATTAAAAACATAAAGGAAAGACACACATATCCATACATAAATTAACTTCAGAATGGTAGAGGGCTACCTTAACCTATTCTGTGTGTGTGTTAGTTTCTGCAAAGGGACTCTTACTTGTGAATCAGTCCTAACTCTGTTGGTACGTCCATATTGTACATTAGTAGCCCGTGTGCTGCTCATTTGCATTAAGAGTCTTGCCCCTCTAGCCACGCATGCAGGATTCATCCTGTGCCGATGCATGCATCTGTCGTAATTCTGACCTCTGTGTGTGTGAATCAGTCGGCCATGGTTTCCATACGTATTTTTGGTTTTTTGGCATGCACAGTATATCCATTCTTAAAAATAGGTAGAGAAATTTGTTTTAATGGGGTCCTCTTAAACTAACGTGACTATACGTCCCGTTTATTGATGGGCTGTCCCGTTGTCCCTGTGCCCCACTTTGGGATGCCAAAATGTCCCGTTTTCAGAGAGCAACAGGTAACATACACTGGATGTCATCTGTTGCTCACTGATGTCGGGACATTTCGGCGTCACATTCATACTGGACTGGCCGCCGCTGGGTCCCGATGACCTGCTCACCCGCCCGCAACTCCATTCACAAGACGTCAGCATGACCTAAGGGCATGTTGGCGTTATTCTGCAGAGCACACCGCGGAGGAGAGAGCTGGAGGTAAGAAGACAGCAAGAACAGGTAAGTTTATTATTGTGGAATAAGGTGTTTTGCTTTGGTGAGTGTGGAGGAATAACATGATGGGGGCACACACTAAAGAGGCAGCTATAAGAAGTAAGGGGCAATGAGGCTGTCTGGACAAAACTTAAGAGGGGTAAAGAAGGCTGACTGGACAAAAATAAAGGGGGAAATGAGGCTGGCTGGACAAAAATTAAGAGGGGGAAATGAGGCTGACTGGACAAAAATAAAGGGGGAAATTAGGCTGGCTGGACAAAAATAAAGGGGGAAATGAGGCTGGCTGGACAAAACTTAAGAGGGAGAAATAAGGCTGGCTGGACAAAAATAAAGAGAGGGAAATAAGGTTGGCTGGACAAAAATAAAAAGGGGGAAATGAGGCTGGCTGGACAAAAATTAAGAGGGGGAAAATAATGCTGGCTGGACAACACTTAAGAGGGAGAAATAAGGCTGGCTGGTCAAAAATTAAGAAGGGGAAATAAGGCTGACTTCACAAAAATAAAGAGGGGGCAATAAGGGTGGGTGGACAAAAATAAAAAGGGGAATAAAGGCTGGCTGGACAAAAATAAAGAGGGGGAAATGAGGCTGGCTGATCAAAATTAAGAGGGGAGAAATAAGGCTGGCTGGACAAAAATTAAGAGGGGACAATGAGGCTGAATGAACACAGAAGAGGTGGCAATAAGAGTGGTTGGATACACAGAAGGAAGGGGCAATAATGCTGGTTGGATACACAGAAAGAGGGGGTATAAAGCTGACTGGACACAGGAGGGGCAATAGGGCTGACTGAAAATAATAAAAAAGGGGGAAAAAGGCTGGCTGGACACAGAAGGAGGGGCAATAAGGCTGGCTGGACAAATAGAAGAAAGAACATTAAGGCTTAATGATCACACAGAAAGAAGGGGCAATAAGTCTGACAGGAAACACATAGTGAAGGGGCAATAAGGCTTTTTGAACACACAAAAGGAAGGGGCAGAAAGGCTGGCTGGTCCGACACACAGAAGGAAGGTGCAGAAAGGCTTTCTAGACACACACAGGAAGGGGCAATAAGGCTTATTGAACACAAAAACAAGGGGCAGAAAGGTTGGCTGATCTGACACACACAAGGAAGGGGCAGAAAGGCTGACTGGAGGCACACACACGAGGAGAGGAGAGATTGGATAGCTCTAGAGACACACATGGAGGGGGAGATTGGATGGCTTTAGAGACACACAAGAGGGCAAGAAAGGCTGGATGGAGGTATATTTAATATGTGTAGATTTCTATACTTTATTAGTTAATTCCTCATATAGTTTTACTTTCAGAATGTTGCTTTAATTGAATGTAGCCCAGTAAAATGTTTTGTGTATTTATATGTGTATTGTATAGCGATAACTAGAATGCAATGTGTATTGTTTAGCGATAACTAGGATGCAATGTGTATTATATTGTGATAACTAGGATGCAATGTGTATTGTATAGCTATAACTAGGATGCAATGTGTATTGTATAGAGATATCTAAGATGCAATGTGTATTATATGGCGATAACTAGGATGCAATGTGTACTATATGGTGATAACTAGAATACCTAGGATACAATGTGTATTTTATGGTGATAACTAGGATGCAATGTGTATTGTATGGTGATAACTAGGGTGCAGTGTGTATGGTATGGCAATAGCTAGGATATAATCTGTATTGTTTGGCGGTAACTAGGATGAAGTTGCTATTATCTTAAGTGGTCCTTATTGTATGGTGATCAGTAGTATGATCTCTGCCTTGTATATATGTCAGTAGGATACTCTCTGTAATTATATGGGTCACTGTAACTGAGAATTAGTAGTATAACACGTTTTTCACACTGAGCTGTTGAAACAGTCTGTGGGTGTAACATATGATACACAGTTTATTTGCAAGTTTCATTGATAAAAGCATCCTCTGGCCTTGACTTTTTGACCACGCCCATTGACTATGTGGTGGGCCCCCGTAAAAATTAGTATATGTCCCGTTTTGAGGAAAAAAATAAATGGTCACATTATCTTAAACCCTTTGTGCCTTTAGTATTTTCCCTTTTAAATTTCATATATATTCTACCTTTTCAAATGCAAATGTTATTCTTTAGTTTCAAGTTGAATATATGTGTGCAGTTATACAATTGTTATGCAAACATCTTAGTGGTGAGGACTCACTTAGATTTAAGCCAAATTTCACTGTAAGGGTTTACATGTGCAAATTATTTTTGCATCTAGGAAAATAATGCGTGTTCTTAGATATCCTATCCAGCTGAATTTTTTGAATTGATCTTAAAATAAGACACAGTTATGCCCCCACACAACACATCTATGCTCCAGCTAACACACATTCCGTACGTGTGGGGGGTTTTAAATTCCGCACAGAAAAGAGGCGTGAACTACCCTGTCACTCCCCTCTCGTGCGCAGATTGGGGGATAAGGCAAACTTAAGTCACACGAATGGATCAGCGGTCTGTCCAACTGCTAATCCACTTGTAACACCCTAATCTCACCCACACTTTACAATTTAAATGTACTGTACAACTAAGTTCCATACGATAGATGTTACGTGCGTAAAATATATGTAACATCTGGAGGGCGTAAGTGGGCTAACGGTCATTACTGTGGATCCGGTCCTATATCAGGTTGTGCATGTCTAATATTAAACCACACAATAATGGCCTATGCCACAATGTGGCAATTGCAGGCCTATTTTGGATCATTGAATAGATTACAGATAACATATCTCACAACTCTGTTGCTTTTTGAAATATACAAAATTCATTACGCACAAAAAACGCATGAGCAGGCAAAGCATATCATCAGTGGAAATATTAAACTTTATGTGTGAAGTAAAACAACTATCAAAATCATTTTCAATCAGGTACAGGAAGCTAACGCTCTCTGACAACATGACAATATGTCATGCAATCTCTGCCATAGAGACCAGAAGTCAGTGTTTTCCCTCCCCCTCCCCTGACCTCTCTTTTCTCTAGAAACTAGTACAGACCACTTCCCAAGCCTCTCCATGACAACAGTGCTTTTTCCATTCTATGTGTGTTCTCATTTAACTCTTACAAAGAGAACTCTGGCTGTGCCCTTGAGGGAGCTCTGTATGAAGGAAGCTGCATTTCTAACAAGGCGGGCACACATAACATAGACATATGGATAGTGCGTATTTGTTTGTATGGAGAGAGGGGTGTGCTCTATAAGTTTCTGAAGTCATCAGCTCAAAAGGGAGTCAGTATCTGTATAGATTTTCTGTTTGTTTGATTTTCAGAAAAATAATCTCTGGGGTATATATTTCAACGTGTAAAAGCTGTATAATGATCTGGAAAGCCTAGTCTGCCTTTTTCTTAAAGGAATCAGTAATATGTTACCAACAATTCATTGGCTACCAGATAGCTGTTCCACAGTACTGAGGATTCCCCTACCCCACACTTGTCTTTAGAGAGACAGGTTTAAGAATCACTGGGATGGATCTTTGACAGCAAATCTAAAACTATTTTTATTTAGTACATACTGGTATCCAAACAAAAAAGCCATTTATCCTTATCACGTAACAAAACCCCATCCAGTAGCCAAATGGTTAGTGCACTGCTTTCAGTAGCCAAAGCATCATCCATGAAAAAGATACTACCTGAACAGAAATGACCACTGTGGATATAATAGAAAGAAAAACAGGTCTGGTGTTCCATATCAAACAATATACCATATAATATTATGAGTCAGTGCATACAGAAATAGAAAGTTTAGTGCACAATATTTTGTTGGCTCTTTGATATATTGGTGAAGTGATTTCAAGAAATGTTCTGCATAGTGTACATATGTTTTAACAAAAAACTTTTCTTGAAATTGGGCTGTCAGATATGCCTTTGATATGTATTGTGAGTCCTTTGAATGACTGGTTCCATTAAGGGTCCAGTTATTAAAGAGTAGTAGTAATAGAAGCTTTCAGATTGTAGCCATGATCCTACGTTTGTAAATTTACTAAATAAAAAAAATAATTAGAAACATTCCTATTATACTTTTGGTAAAACAACTATATTTTAATGCGCACCTATAGTATTATTGCTAATGGTAGTCATTGTCAGCTGCCTGTCCTTCTAACCAGCTTCATTCTGTTTGCCTTACATCATTAATAAAGTATTCATATGTCCTGTGTTTGCTTAGCATCAGAGATGATGGACAATTCTGATATAACTAGATATATTCAAATTAGTTTCTAGTTCAGCTGTAAATAAAGGGCATATATGGACTCAGTGTAATGCTATTAGTCATTAGTCCCCATAGAGACCTATAGGAAATCATTCCTTTTATTTTCAGTTTTTTTCAGCTAGTCTATATTTAGTTTGTAGATACTTCTGTATATGTTGAAGGGAAGGGGGCATATAAATATCACTTTGGCTGCCAGAGGGTTAAAGTTCAGGGGAGGCATGCGAGAAGAAAGACAGGGTATAGAAGTGAGATCATTTGGAACATGGAAGCCTACCCAATTACCCAAAATGTAGTTGTTAACTTTTAATTAATAAATGTGAGAAAATAAGAGATTATTTTTTTTTATTTCTTTTTGGTGTTCTTTGTTCACAGCTGATCAGAGTTTATGCTGGCAGGAAATAAATAAATTGTTATACATGCACACCCCTGCCCGCCCTCTACGTTCTACTAACCAGTGCTGTCTGACCTCTTTACTGATCACCACATCTCACGCCCGTATCCAGGACTTCTCCCGTGCTGCACCTCTGCACTGGAATGACCTTCCTTCTTCAGTCAGACTCTCCCCCACATTGCAGATCTTCAAGCGTTCACTCAAAACACACCTGTTCAGGCTAGCCTACCCGTCTTCTACTTAACATCCACACTGCATCCTTCATCTATCCCTTCTCTTCCTTCCCACTCTTCTCCACTCACACCAGCAGTCCACTTCCTTCCCTCTCCACCACTCCCTCCTCACTTTGGGCCTGATCCAGACCTACGGCCGCAAGTGATAGTACGCCAATCGTAAGCGAAAATTCGGGAAAAAAAACGCACTACGCATGTGCAGTATGACAACTTCCGGTCGTCCGAAGGACATGAGCATACAGCGAGCGTATTTTCAGCGTATTTTTCGCCCAAGGGGCGTGCGTTTTGTACGACAATAGTCTAGACGCTCGAGTTACTACACAGAGGCGGGGATAGCCATTTAAATTGTACAGTATGGGCGTGCTAAGCCCAGTACGACCAGCGTATCGGTACGAAAATTCGCACGTACGCTGGAAAAATTTAGGGTAGGGTTCAGCCACCGTAAGTAGGTACAATCAATGGGAGTGTTATGGGCGTAAAAGTTTATACGCCCTGGCGAACATACGCTACGCTCGCGGGCGATTGCGGTCGTAGGTCTGGATCAGGCCCTTTGTACCCTCTTGTCCCCTTCTGCTACCCTTTTACCTAATCCCCACCTGGTGGCTCCCACTCAACCTCTCACTGCGCCCAATCCTGATCTTCCAAGCTTGACACCTCGCATTTTGCCTTGCGTTCTGTGCTTGCTTCACTTTATTGTTTTTCTATTATATTTTTATATTCATATTGTATTTAATATATACTATGCTGTCCATCACTACCCTATATGTTTGTACTGTATTTTGTTGTATTTTGTACGGCGCTGCGGACACCTTGTGGCGCCTTATAAATAATCAATAATAATAATAATAATAATAATAATACATGGTTGTATTGGGGACGTTATTTGAGGCAGTAAGTGTAGACCTGATGACAATTAGTTTGGCCAGAAGGGATGAACGTCATTCATTATGAGTTAGAAATTTGTTTAACAACCTATTTTGGTTTGATGAGGGTGAGCTGTGTTTCTATTTTCAATTGGTTGTCATTTATTAATAGTGTTGTTCATGATAGGTTATAGATGAGTTTATTGAAGAAATGAGGAACCCTATGTGTAAATTATTACTACCCAGTCTTGTGTGGGTCCCCGGAAAGAACAGCCCTATTTTGATAGGGCCGTTTTCTCCCAGCCAGTTTCTAACCCTAACCCTCCCTTTCCATTACCCTAACCCTCCCTTTCCCGCAGCCTGACCCTAACCCTCCCTTCCCCACAGCCTGACACTAACCCTCCATCTCCTGCAGGCTGACCCTAAGTGTCCCTTCCCTGCAGCCTGACCCTAACCCTCCATCTCCCGCAGCCTGTCCCTAAGTCTCCCTTCCCTGCAGCCTGAATCTAACTCTCCCTTCCCCACAGCCTGACCCTGGAGAGGTTGCTAACCTTTCCCGTGGTCCAGGTCCTGCGGCAGTGGCGGCGTTTCCGAAAAGGAATGATTGAGTATGCCGATCGGCATACTCACCCATTCTGAATTTTTTTTTCTAAAATGGGGGGGGGGGGAAAATAGGAACATGGGGGTATATTCAAAGAACTATGGGGGAGAGCACCAGTTACAATACTATGGAACCAGGTCAGGTCATGTACCACAGATAATATACACAAAAATATCTAAATATTTATTTTTTATTTTTCCTTACATATTTGTTTTAAAGTAAATGTTTTACATAATCCATTCAGCCCTCTAGATACTTTATTAAATATGACCTCTGCCATTTGGTATGGCACCTGTTTAAAGTACAAGTACGTCTGCTGCCTCCTGACCACCTTACCCTGTTGCCCTGAGTGAGTACCACCAGACAGTGGTCTGAGTACCACCAGTGGTACTAGTACCACTGGTTGAGAACCCCTGCTCTACACAAACATAATTGATGCAAATCCTATTCTGACATCAGTGTACTTGGGTAAAGTACAAGTACAGGTGCTACCTTCTGACAAACTTGCCCAGTTGCCCTGGGTACCACCATAACATAGGCGTATCTATAATGGGTACAGGGTGTGCAATGCACATGGGCCCCTCAGAACAGGGGGTTCAGTGGCACACACTCTACACCAAAATCTATGTATATAAAGTAAGTATGCATATGTCAAGCCGGCTCATGCAAGTACTAGTGCTACTAGTACCACTGGTTGAGAACTTCTGATCTACAGAATTGTTTTGAGGTAAGTACATTGTTATATGCTCTTCCTGGGTTTGTTGTCAAAATTAACAGTGTACATATCTATTTTATATCTAACTCTTTGGATGTAAAATTAGCAATGTAAACCCAGATCCAGACCACCGCAACTGCTGTGCTTGGAGCTTCGTTAAGAAAATTGTTTGTGTACACATGCGTAGAAGGAAAATGCAATTGTTCTCAACACCTTGGAAAATGACCATTGTACATAATTCTAGATTTGGTCCATAATACCTAACTTGAAAATTACTAACTAAAATTGCATTTCCTACTGTTATGTTTTATTTTGAAAAATAATAAGATAAGATCTGAATCTCTTAAAATGAAATAAATAAGTGTGCAACTTATTTTTACTTTAAATAATACAAAAAATATGCATGAGGCCAAATCTTGTGCCTACTTTAACGCTGTATCATGACGATTCATTAAAACAGCATGGTCTACCAATTATTTCCCATAGCTTGTCTCACTGCTGCTTTACAACCCAGCACTGCCTAGGCAACACCAGTCAGAGGGGATGTCAGACCGAAAGAGGATGAAAAAGATGCTGAATCCTCTAGGAATCTAGCTGGGAGACCTTTAAGACAAAGAAAAACATGTAAACATTGCCCAGCGTGAATTAAGGGAGAGGTTTATTACATTTTTACTTCTAAAATGTGGTTGCAAGTATTTTGTTGGTAACAAGGCTGATGCTCTTTGTGTGAGAACCAAGTTCTCTAACAGCAATACTTAATATGGTATATGCTTTTCTTGTACTATATTGTTGTGCTGCATAAAAGCACAGTATTAGTAAACAGTTTTATCAGTTCATTGCGTATAGTCTCAACCTTTATAATTAATTTGTAATCTGGGGAAGATTTCCATTTTTCCCTGAATGGATTACGTATAAAAGGTACTTTAAAACCACTACAAATTTTGTAATGGAATGAAAAAAAAAAATATTGTGGTACTTGACCTGATTCCTTAGTTGGTAACTGTACTCCGCGAAGGTTGAGAACTGATGGTGTAGAGAATACACATTACAAACAACCTCTTAAACGAGCTGATCTAGAGTTAAAGCACAGTGGATATACATTGAATATGCATATGCCTATTATTGGTTCATACATTTTGAAATATGCAAATAGTTATGCAGAGGTAAATAGGTGAACAGCAACAGCTTAAACATTCAAAATGGCTTCTGGTTGAGTACTCACTCACACACCATGTGCAGCCAGTGATGCAATGCAATTAAGACTTGAATGCGATTCAAAAAGGGGACACAGGGCCAGATTTACTAGGCTGCAGGTTTGGAAAAGTGGAGATGTTGCCCATAGCAACCAATCAGATTCTAGCTCTCACTTTCCTATTACATACCAGAGAATATCAGCTAGAATCTGATACAAACCTGATACAAACCACTTTTGCAAACCTGTAGCCTAGAAAATCTGGCCCTGTGTCCCCTTTTTGAATTGCATTCAAGTCTTAATTGCATTGCATCACTGGCTGCACATGGTGTGTGAGTACTTTTCCAAACCCGCAGATTAGTAACTCTGGCCCACAATTTATTAATTGATAGGGGCCAAGTTAGTATTAGCTCTATTGTTTTTGCATAAGGGGTGACAACAGTAGCCAGTGAAGGTCAGAGACGAAAAGCTTAATAACATGAGATCAGTGGTAATTTACCATTGTGGCCCATCATAATAGTCATCAGGGAATTCAAGCACACACTTTTTGCACTACATACCCCCAGGATGGAATGGGAACCAAATTTAATAAAAAACTGGAGTTTTTATTATTATATTTATTATTAAGTGTGATTCCGTAAAATACTTGGCTATGCACCAGGTGGTCTCTGACCACCATTGCTACCATCCCAGCAAGCCATCATCTACACCTTAAACCCTACAAAGGTCACTCAGTAAATCCTGTATGAAAACATGTATGCCTTGGTCAGACTGTTGGGTGCCACTCCCAATGCACACACGTAACTTAGCTGAATTACATGTTCAAAACCCTACCTTAACCCTCTCTTCCACCGCCGCCTGACTCCCTTCCCCAAAGCCTGACCCGAAGACTTCCTTCCTCGCAGCCTGACCGTAAGACTCCCTTCCTCGCAGTCTGACCCTAAGACTCCCTTCCCCTCAGCCTGACCGTAAGACTCCCTTCCTCGCAGTATAACTCTACCACTCCCCTCTTTGCAGCCTAAACCTAAGACTCCCCTTGTAAACTAACCTCCTGTCTGGTGTGGCGGGTCTGTGCCAGGTGTGCGGTGGGTGTTCCGTCGAGTGCACCAATTTTCGGAAAGCTAATGAATGGGTAAACTGCCGAAAAATAAAATTGCCATACTTACCTATTCATTAGGAAAACCTTCTAATAAGGCATATTTTTGAGATGCAGACAGTCAAAAATGAGCTGTCAGCTGTCTGTATTACGGAAATATGATTATCATTCCAGAGAATGGAACCCCTACAGCAGTGGTCGGGGAACTGGGGTAAATTACCCCAAATGGGATAAAAATTAAATTCCTGGGGGTAATGGACGGTCGCACTGCCGAGACACAGCCGGGGATGCATATGACCGTCCATTACTAAAGTGACCATTCATCTCGTTTTGAACAGGACTGTCCCATTTTTGATGGACTGTCCCGTTGTCCCCGTGCCCAGCTTCGGGATGCCAAAATGTCCCGTTTTCAGAGAGCAACAGGTGACATGCACTGTATGTCATCTGTTGCTTGCTGATAATAGGACATTTCGGCGCCACATTCATACTCACAGCTGTACTGGCCGCCGCTGGGTCTCGATGCCCTGCTCACCTGCCCGCAGCTCCATTCACAAGACATCAGTGTGACCTGGCGTCATTCAGCAAAGCGCGCCGTGGAGGAGAGAGCTGGAGGCAAAAAGACGGCAAGGAAAGGTAAATTTATTATTGTGGAAAAAGGTATTTTGCTTTGGGGAGTGTGGATTTAAATAACATGGAGGGGGCACACACTAAAGAGGTAGCTATAAGAAGGAAGGGGCAATAAGGCTGGCTGGACAAAAATTAAGAGGGGAAATAAGATTGGCTGGACAAAAATAAAGAGGGGGAAATAAGGCTGGGTGGACAAAAATTAAGAGGAGGAAATGATGCTAGCTGGACAAAAATTAAGAGGGGGAAATGAGGAATTTTGAATAGATTCAATAAAATTTTGAATTCAAATAATTAATAATAAATGAATTCCTTCCTTTCAAATCAAGGGGGTAACATCAGCGTATCTAAATATATTGATACGCTACAGGGATAACATGCTGTTAAATATCTTATAACACACAATACATTGGTCTTGTACAACAGGACACAAGACTTACTTCTATTGACAATCACAATGCACACTAAACACTCTGACCCTGATTCACATCTAAGGCTGGGTTTTCCAACATGATGGTGGGCTGAAAAAAAAGGCATTTATAAGAAGCATTTACACCTAAGGCACAACTTCTCATAGCAGTTAAAGGTAGGCATTTTGTAATATGTATATCATGGTAAATTCAAGCAAGCATGCTACCATTTAACTGATATTTGTCACATTATCATAGGCCTTTGGAGCTTTTCCCATTCTGTTCTCGCATGACCCCTAATACACATTATATAGTGTGCCATCTCTAGATTTCTAACTTACACCAAATGTAATACATGAGGCATATATGAGGCTGAAGATGGCACAGCACCAGTCATTAAATGCATCACTAACTTTGCAGCAGTGTCTTCACCTTGCCGGGCAGCTGAGGGACAATGAAAACCTGTGATGTGGTGGAGCCCTGTGTGACAGACTCATACTCCATACTCCAAGGAAGACAGCAGCAAAACATAACTTAGAGTTGTCTCTTAAATATTGCATAATATATCAGTTTATTAATTGAAAGTTCCTGTTATCATCCTCCTAAAATATTAACAATATGAGGTACTTATCCCCTGGTTCACAGCTGCCACTTTAAAAAAATGTTTTTAACATTTTTGACAGCTGCTGACAAGGAGGAAAGTTTAAGCTCCCAAGTGTGAGTGACTTGGAATTACAATGTACAGTATATAATGAGGCTACTCCAAAGGCGAGTATTCTATCTGAGGCCTGGTCTTCACTAGAGCTCCTGGTGGTGGGAATAAGACTGTGTGGCAGGCCCCCAGCAGGTCGTGACCAGCTGATTGACAGGAACCCAGCAGATCGCAACCACTGGAAAGCAGCCACAGGTGTAATAATATATCAGAGCTCATATACAACACAGACTCCGATTGATGGAGTAACAGGAAAAGAGTGTTTATTAATGTAGAAGCACACAGGAAATGTAGACAAGTGAGCTGGGTACAACTTGGAAGCATATACACCACATTAACAAGATGCATAGAAGGCAATAACATTGATAAAGCAGATATCAACAAAATAAGCACAACACAATACACAGGGTAGGGCTACCAGAAACTGGATAAATGCAAATATATAAGAAAGAGTTAACATTGGCTACTGGAAAATAAGACAGAAATAAATAAGTTTCCAAATCAAAACACATAAGAAACTGAATACATGGAATATAGAAAATCAGAAATAAAGAAAACGGGTAATTCCAAACATGAGGTCAGTTGGGAACACTAGCATATATAGGAAGGAGCTGGAGATCATGGAACTCACAAAAGGCAACTGATTCACAAGGCACAAGGAGGTAACTGTCATGTGCTGCTGTAATATTTGCAGCAGCATGAACTCTTTCACTCCTGGCTGCTTGAGCAGTCAGAGTATAGCCCTCACTGCTAGTTGGCTTTCTGTTCCCCTGGTTGTTGCTAAGCATTTAAAATACACTAGGTCTGAAAGGCTTGCAGAAGCCACTCCAGGTGCTTCCCTGATTAATAGCTCTCAGCTGCTGCCTAACAGCCAGAATTCAGACCAATCAAAGCTGGGAGGCTCTCCAGCTCTGATTGGTCTTTTAGTGTTTAAAAACCCAGCAAGGAGACCTCTCCCTTGCTGTTGATATTGTTTGATCTAGCCTCCCTGTCTGTTTGTTCCAGTGTTTGTTCAGCAGAAACCTTGTCCTGCTTCCTCCTGTTCTGCTGTTCTCCTGCCTTGCAAGCAGTTCTTCTTGTTGGATTTTCTGTTGTTCTGATTTCTTTGTTCTTTTCCACTGTTTTTGTTCTGTATCTCTGTGCTCTCCTGGTGTCTGCACTTATCTTCTTGCTGCCTGGTTTCTTGTGTGTAGACCCTGGACCCTGGATCTTATTACCTCTGCCTTTACTTGTTTGTGTACTCACCCCACTGTACTTGCCCTCACAGTACCTGTCCCACTCCTCTACTGGAATCTGTTGTCTGTGTTCTGGAAACAATCCTTATCTGGGTTTCTGTTGTTGGTCGTGTCCAGTTCCATTCTGCTCCTCCATCCTGGATCTTTTATCTCATCCCCTTGGGTTTTGATGTTAGTCAGTGTTAGTCTCTGTGTGGTCCATTTCAGTACTGTTTGTTTGTGTTATGTCCAGTCCTGCCATGATGTTCAATTTCCAAACCCTCCTTGCTAATCCGGGAGCTGCCACTGGGGGCCACGACCTGTTGGGTGTCCTGCAGCCCAGACTATCCCCACCATCAGGAGCTCTAGCAAAGACCAGGCCCCAGTTAGACTCCCCGCCCTGGTGTGCGGTCAACCCAGGTAACATCATAGTAACAAGCAGGAGAAGTGAGCATGCATGCAATAGGAACACAGGATAAATAATTAATGACCAGCAGTGTGCTTAAAAAGAGGAAGTCTTATATAAGCAGGCTGATCAGGTGCTAAATAATCAATTAAATAATTAACAGTGGTCACTTTAAATAAGGTTAGGATACTAACCTCAATCTGAACATCAGGATAGGACAGATCAGGATACTAATTCATTGTGTAACATTGTGTAACACAGTATAGTTGTGCAAATGGACTAGTTAATCACAGAGATGTCTGGTTAATGTGGATCTGCAAATACAGATCTGCATTTAAATTGGATGTCTCGATCCGGACCTGTGTTCCATCACACGTGCAGTTATTGTTGATTCACTCCATTCTTACTTCTCTTAATTGAGAGTATCTAACGTTGCTTCCTCTGGAGAGCAAGTAGCGATGAGCTGTAATAGTGATTCAAATCGGCATGTCAGTGAATAAGAAAAATTTTTAAGGCAGTTTGTTCTTTTTTAAAATTTGTATAAACTTTTTTTTTTGCAGATAATGGGTAATTTTCAACATTATAAAATAAAAGAAAAACAAATAGACAAGCGTAATTAATTTTATGCAAACCTATTATAAACAATAGGCAATGTCTCTATACTTTATTTCTGGACATATAATACAAGCAGCACCATTAATTAGTGAATATTATTGCCTTGAAGAAAGAAACTATTCAAGATCAAGTAGGTGTACAGATTAGTTCAACAGTTAAGATAGAGTTATGGTAATGAATGAAAATCTTTGAAATTAAGTGCTTGTGGGAGTGTTTAATGTGACCTTCCCCAAAGAAGTCTGATTCTTCTCTTTAATCATTATTTTATTATAATTCAGGTCTAAAGAACGTGGAATTTTTTAAAATTTTACCACTAGCAGAGGTTATTACGTAGCTGTAATTGAATGATGCACAAGTGATTTATATAGTTGGTTTATGAAGATATTTCAACAATTTACATTATTTAGGGCAAAAGCATTTCATCGGATGAGTCCGATTCTGGACACTTAAAACATATTTGGTTGTGACTTAATAAATTAAAATAAAATAATTAGGGGGGGCGGAGTCGGGCTTAGATGGTGGACGGACGTGTGAGCTGAGAGCTCTCCCCACTGTCACGCTATTTGGGGTGTTCGGGGGGCTTGGAGGTGGCTTTCCCCAGTGTCCGGTGTCCCCGTTACCTCCGGAGCATCGGTGTCGGCTCTGGGCGGCTTCTTTTCTTTTCATTCAGCGGTAGCACTGTACGGAGCCCCTGAGGCCTAGTCCAGAGGGCACCCCGCCGGATCCCGCCAGGCCTCTCCTTCCCCAGCTCCACAGGCGCAGTAACCAGTGCCACGGTGCCAGTGGTCTGGTGCTGAGGTTGACGGACATCCCGCTGCACCGAGAGAGGTGGTCCCCAGGGATTCTTGAAGTGGCTCCCTGTTGCGGAGCCCGGCGGAGGCGGACGGCGCCATTTTGAGAGGGGTCCCACGAGGCGGCATATGAGCAGAGTGGGCTGCTCTCCAGAGACCCAGAAGAGCCATTACAGCCTATTCATTCCTTACTCTGGGCTGCAGGAAGGCAGGAGACCCCAAATGGCAGAGGCAAGATTGTCAGCAGCCCCTTCTCTATCTACCCACCCTTAGTCACCAAGTTAAATTTGATGATTCAGCCCAGCCAGGGCTAGGACAGTGTGGAACCTCTTCTATCCCCCCCTACAAGCTGGACTCTGTTAACTGTCCTACCCTCACAGTTTCAGATCTTCTTACTGCTTGCTGCACTTATTGTTATCTACCCACACCCTCTGGGGATGTGACAGGGGAAATAACCACAAAGTATTACTCCACATACCTTGCATGCCTGGTAGGTACAGCAATATCACCACTTACCTAAAAGGCCCACAGTCTCTTCCATCGTATAATATTGTGGTTCTGATGTTGTAATTGAAATGCTGAATCCCCCTGGGAACTAATTATCTCGCTATACTACAGTGTATCAGTCCAAGTGTACCTCTTCTGATTCTTCTCTCGGTGACATGAGCTCTCAAAAAACCCCTTCTAGGGGTAGGAAGGCAGGGAATGTGGACATTTCCCAACACTTTCCGAAACAGGGAAAGTTTCAATCCCAGGCCTCTCCTTCCTCCCCTCAAGCCGAATCCTCTGATCAAGAGATTGATCTCGATGGGGCCCCATCTACTAAGGCAGATATACGCTC
Organism: Limnodynastes dumerilii; assembly: GCA_011038615.1. Classification (NCBI taxonomy): domain Eukaryota; kingdom Metazoa; phylum Chordata; class Amphibia; order Anura; family Limnodynastidae; genus Limnodynastes; species Limnodynastes dumerilii. The sequence continues at coordinate 107,810 of WWET01004916.1, forward strand.
CCTCCAAGCACTCATTTTGGATCTTAAAACTTCCTTTGCATCGGAGTTACAAAAGGCGGTTGGGGCCCTGCAGAAGGATATTTCGGATCTGTCAAACCGTACACAAGCTTTAGAGACAGCTTCTACTGACCACCAGCAATTCCAAGCAACAGTCAATACTGATCTGGACTACCTCAGTAGGGAGGTTGAATTTTTGAAAGAAAAAAATGAGGACCTCGAAAATCGAGAAAGGCGTAATAATTTGAGGATAAGAAATGTACCAGAAACAGTGGAACCTAAAGATATTGAGTCATACTTGCTTCGTTTGTTCCACTTTCTTCTTCCATCATCGGCTGACGGTGACTTTACTCTGGAAAGAGCGCATCGCGCTTTGAGATTCAAACCCAAGGATGGGGAACCCCCTCGGGACATTGTTCTCAAATTCCTCTCCTTTCGCAGCAAAGAGAAGATTGTGCAAGCTTCCCGGAACTCAACTCATATTATGTTTGCTGGAGATAAACTACAGATATTCCAGGACTTGGCTCCATCCACTGTCGCTAAACGCCGAGACCTCAGGAGCGTCACCCAGGTCCTTCGAGATCAAGGCTTCCGCTACAGATGGGGATTTCCCTTCCGTCTAATTGTGGATGCCAATGGTCGGACGCATACGATAAAGACGCTGGAAGATGGTCGGCGCTTGCTTGCTGGTTTAGGACTCGCTCCACAAAGCACCTGATTTTATGGATCCCCAAACAATCTGTATCCTTGTTTTACAGCTGTTCTCTGTTTTCTCTTTGGGACTCCACCGTATGACTGCTTCCTCGGTGCCGTGAGTTAAATACGTTATGGTTTAGGATGCATTGCTTTGAGAATTTAATAATGTTACATATTAGTTATGTTATTAGGTTTGTGCATTTACACATATAGCACCTTGTTGTTAATCACACTGTAGTTGAGTTATATCCTTCATGTTATAGTTTTCCTGGGGGGATTTCCTCCTTTTTCTAGGTGGTTCCCAATAACTGTCCGTTGCCCTTCTGACCATCTACTCCCCCCCGCAAAAGAGGGGTTTATCTTATAAACGTATATTATATATTACAGTCAGATCCCCCACACTCGAGTCCATTGTACACTAGGTGTGCGGGCTCGTAATAACGTAGCTCCCCACCCGCCTTTCTGACCATCTACTCCCCTCCGCAAAAGAGGGGTTTATCTTATAAAAGTATATTATATATTACAATCAGATCCCCCACACTCGAGTCCATTGTACATTAGGTGTGCGGGCTCGTAATAACGTAGCTCCCCACCCGATCCCGGGTGAAGTTAGCTGCTGTCCCTCCTTTTCCTCCCTTTCTTACCCCTCCTTATCTCTCTTTTCCCTTTCCTGAAGGTGTCATACAGTCTGTCTCAGTTCTTATGCCTCTAACTTTTTTGTCAGTAAATGCCAAAGGGTTGAACACCACACAAAAGCGTTCGCTGCTGTTTTCTGCCCTATCTAAAGCTAGAGCGGACGTAGTCTTTGTCCAGGAGACTCACTTTAGAGCTTCCAGCCATCCCTCGTTGACCACTAAATCTTACCCCAATGTGTATTATGCTAACGCCAATACCAAGCGTAGTGGCACTGCTATTTTGATAGGTCGTAATGTCCCCCTGGATATTGCTAACTCGACGGATGACTCTGACGGCCGCTTTCTCATCCTGACTGGCAAGTTGGGCCCCATAGACATTACCCTTGTTAATATTTATGCACCCAATGCAGGTCCCTATTTTTTGCTAAATTACATGACCTTAGTAGGGGCCAAATTGTGCTGGGTGGGGATTTTAACACTGTTATCTCTCATACGATGGATAGGTCCTCCTCCCGCTATACAACGCCTGCACACACTGGGTCTAAAGCTCTTAACCGCCACCTTATTGAATATGGCCTATTTGACGCATGGCGGGCGCTGCACCCCACAGTTCGAGATTTCACTTTTTATTCCCACCCTCACCGTGCTTATTCTAGAATTGACATGTGGTTCACCTGCGCCTCCCTAACCCAAGCCATTTCTAGCGCCACTATTATCCCTGCCGCGTGGACTGATCACTCTATGATTACTTTTACTCTGGAAATGGGGAACTACCCCACGGGCTGGTCTAACTGGCGATTGAATGAATCGCTTTTTCGTTTCCCACAGTTTCAGGAAGTGGTTTCCGCTAGAATAGGAGAATATTTTGAATTAAATAACACCCCAGATGTTACTATACCCTTACTATAGGAAGCCCATAAATCGGTAGTTCGAGGAACTGTTATTCAATATGCCTCACAACATAAAAAGAAACAGGAAGCCGCCGTCAGGGCACTGAGTAGACAACTCCAACTTTTAGAGCAACAGCACAAACAATCCCTAGACTGATTTTTAAGGAACTAACTAAAGTCCGGGGTGAACTTCATACTTTATTAGCGGAACAGACAGAACGTATATTACGTTGGTTACAACAACGATTTTATGAAAA
>WWET01004917.1:0-13072 GCA_011038615.1 Limnodynastes dumerilii
CCTCTGCCGGCGTTGAAAATTTCCAAAGTATCACGATAGCGGGACAGACACAGAATGGCGGAATTTGCTCGCCGACAGCTGAAGCGTGAGGAGGAGGAGGAGCAGGACCAGCCTCCACTTTCCCCCCAGCAAGAGGAGGAGGAGCAACTGGAGGAGCAGGGGCAACCTTCCCCCCAGCCTGAGAAGGAGGAGCAGCAGCTGGAGGAGCAGGGGCAACCTTCCCTCCAGCCTGATGAGGACATAGAGGAGCACCATCATGTAGCCAGCACCAGAATTGGTAAGTGTATTTTTTAAAATATCATTTATCTTTCTAATTGTTTACATGCAAAATGTAAACAAGGTTAAAAAAAAGATTGCAACATCTGCATCCTTCAAAATATAAAAAAAAAACAAAAAAAATAAACAAACATTTCTTTGTTTTATCTTTAAGAATGTAATTGAAGTCATAATAATTTGAGACATACCAGGAATGGGTGTAGTACCAATTCCCGGCGCTTGAATTTCAGACGCTGTAAATGCCGATCAGCATTTACAGACGCGCTAAAAATTCCGACAGCTAACTCACACTTGAATAATGGAGCAGCTTGAATTGTTGATAGTTATCATCTCCAAAAATATAGAAATAGTCTTGTAAAAAGGTTATTGTCATTGTGAATTTGTACAAAATGACGCTGTTGAATCAAGTAAAACAAAGAAATGTAACAAAATTTCACTAAACATGCAATATGTGACATCTGTTTTAAATGTGAAGCATTGTATTGAATGTAATTATAAATTTTGTATAGGAAATGTTTTTTTTTCTTTTTTTACCAACAGATGTGCCAAACATGGACCCCTTCAATGAGGAGGTTTTAAATATGCTGCACATGATGGTGCAGATGGGCCAGATGGCACAAATAAACTGCCTAGGCCGACACACTTCTCCCCACCATAAAACCCATGAAATAAACACACGGACAACTTTGTGGAATTTAAAATAGGGGGCACAGATTTATTGAATTGGAATTGAGAATTGACTATGATTTTATTAGCAAACAAGTGGCGAACTAGCAGGTGAGGGACAGAGAATGTTACGGACATACATACCGGAACAGGCATCCCCTGTTCAAGCGCCCACCAGGTAGATGGGTCACCCCCTTCAAAGTGCACACCTCAAGGCGGCAGCAGGGACCCAACCGCTTGGCCTGGCCTCCTGTGAAATCTTGAGGGGTGTACCAACCCACTACCAAAAATCCCTTCCCCACGCGCTATAAAATCCCAAGCTGCTCCCCCACCACCTCCGCCAAAGCGAGGTGCGACTGTGAAGAAAGTACATGTTAGTAACAAACAACTACCAAAAACCATAAGGGAGTGAGGGAGAGAAGGAAAAACCAGGAAGGATGACCCTCAAAATGGCTGCCAGCCTATATACCCCCCCCTTAAATGCCCGCCCTTTATCCCACCCCCAACTAATTAACCCCGGCATGAACCCTATGGGGGGAGAGAAGTGAGCAAGCCCCAGCGTTTATATTTCTTCCTGCTTATCCAGCACTCAGTTTCATTTTTAATTAATTTATTTAATCATTTAAATCGTTAAAAAAAATTTTATTATTATTATTTTCTAAATCATCTTTTTTTATTTTTTTGTGTTTTTGTTGAACCACAAACATTTACATATACATACATTACATACAACTTACATTATAGAAAACAGATAATTAACTAGACATTAATTAATTAGACATATTTTATATATAAAAAAAAAAAAACATTACACATGTACATAATCAAGCATTGTAAAAATACATTTTTATTATGATTGACATAAAGGATAAAAATACATAGGTTATGTTAAAGTCCAATATGTCTTTATATGTAATATTTAAATTGTTTTGAGTACTTCTAATTGAGTAAACAAAATATGTTTAATGTAAAAATAACACATAAAACATAAAATTACTAACAGTCCATTTATATCAATATATAAATATATATTTCTATATTTATAATATATTTTGATAAAATATACAAATGTTTATCTTTATTTAAACGCATACAACAGTAATTGTCAAAACTACACATGCATACTATGGAAAAAACGTACTTGTGAATCAGGCGTACGTATTCAGCAAACGTCCGCATGATCCACAATTACTAACGTATTATGTGCTGCATATATTCGTTAACTAATACGCACGTGTGCGGACGTATTTGATAATACGTGTTGTGGATGTGTCAACGTAAATTACGTTGTTTCAATAATGCATAATTTTATTGCTTACATTCATGCGTATTTACATATGTTTACGTACATAAGTACATACGCAGACGTTGTTGGTCTGGTATGGTTTGTGGCCACGTGGATCTCTATATTCGCACTTTATTAATTTTAATCAATTTATAACAAAATTTAGATGTTTTATCTGAAATAGATGTTCTTTTGAATTTCTTCTGGTCAGACACATTGTGAATACATAACTTTGGCGTAGGTGTAGTGCACAGAGAGTTAGTGCTTTGGAAGTTCTCTAGCAACTTCTTTTGTTTTGTTCTTAGAATAGATTGATTACACTAACATGTAGCACCCTACACGCTGTAGGAAACCACGCCTCTTCTCATATTACAGTCTGTGCGTTTGCATTTCTTTTGGTCTCCATTTTATTAAGAAACTAAGAGTGCCCTAAGGCTTTCCTAACTTCCTGATTGTATTCTCCTTGTTAAGAAGAAGTGTCCAGAATTCCATAAGAGGGAGGGGAGTGACAGGGGCGTGATCTCACCTCCTCCGTGCTTACTTCCAGTGCTCTGTGCGTACGTGAATTGCACAGGACCACTATGTGTATCTTGTATGCATGTTGAGTGTGCCCATTCAGCATATAGAGATGGAATGCAGCATCCGGTGTCTACTTTTCCGATGCAGAATTTTTGGTACCGCACTTGCGCAGAGCCAAATCTACGTACGACACTCTACTTACGAATGCAAAGTGAGTAAGTAGAGTGTCTGGATGTAAGGGAACATGGGCCTTACAGATGTTAAGCACGAATTACGCACTTGTCTCCTATTGTAAGGAACTTAGTTCCATACAATAGTAGATTCGTCTGAAGAATTAAATTATGCAGCATGGACAGGGTTAACCCTACAAATTGCTAATCTGCATGTCAGTGTTAAGGCTGCCTTATGGCAGAGTTTCTGCCCTCATGTCCGCATGACATAGAGGAGGGACAGGGGAGTTTAAGACCCCCACATGTATAGAAAGCATACAGGGGTCTGGACACGGTCACTATTTAAAATGGAAAAAGCAGCAACAAGGTAAAACATGCTGAACTAAGTTAAACAGTCCCAACATGGTGTAATTGCACAGAATGTTGTGTAACGTGTGAAATCTGTGAGTGTTTATGTTGTGTCTTTAAATATATTTCTGGAAAAAGATGCATTGTATAACATTTACAGGAATGGTAGAGGTCTATATTAAGCTGTGTATTTGATATAAATTAATTTTTCAAATTTGTATTAAATAACCAAAAAATAAACAAACTAAAAGGTAAGAGGCATACTATAGATTTATTTAACAAATTATTGTTTTATTTTAAGAAAATATATTTAAAGAAAAAAAAATCCCAATCATTTTTTATATTATTACATTTAATTGATTTTATCAATCACCATGAATAATTTCATTTGTGTGTGAAATAAATCTCAAATTGTCATGCCAGTATTACATGCTAAAATAATAATTATAGTCATGTAATATTACTATTTAAACACTTTTACATGAACAATTTAGTCAACACAAGAGTGAATACAGAAGAGTGGAATACAGCTTTTAGTCCGATAACTCCGTTACTGCAATAAGTGTTCAGCTGAACATTTAACCCACTGAAGGAAGAAGTCTGGGTACCAAGTACATCACAGAAGCTTTGGGTTGTACAGCCACGAATTGCTGTACTTGCTTGGGTTGTTCCTGCAAGGCAAAGACAAAACTTGAACAATTTATAGGTCTTGTCTATTGATTTTAAATAAATGATAATTCTTTAGTTTACAAAATTACTGTAATACACCTGATAAGGCTATCCTGAACATGCCCCACACTAGAACACAAAATCCCATAGTTTCAGAGTAACACAACCAGGGCAAATGCCTAAATGGCGGCCCCCCTCCAGGAAAACAAAGAATAAACCCCTCTTACCTTACTCTGTGCGTCTGAGAGCAATTGCAGCGCTGCGCGGCATCCTCCCCTCAGTGTTCAGCCAGACAGCGCCGGTCACATGACACACTGCAAGAGTAAGATAATCTCGCAGTGTGTCCTATATGCCGTTGCTGTTCGGCTGAACACTGATTGGAGGATGCCAAGGCGCGATACAGTTGCTCTCAGACGCAGAGAGTAAGGTAAGAGGGGTTTATTCTTTCATTTTCTTTCTTTTTGTGTGGGTTTTGTAGGGTATGTGACATGATGGCGCCTCCAAAGCCATCAGAGCCTAGGGAACATGCCCTACCAAACCCATACTAGTTACACCTCTGAACACAACCCTACCAGAACATGTGATGGCCATTTATCCGTGGGAAAACACTAAAAGAAAGCAACCATAACAACAGTATTAGAGAATTTGTAGAGAAATGAAACATAAGTTTTTAGTGGTAGGTGTGAATCTAGTTATCATGGTAGGTGTGATCCAGGTAATACGGTTATTTGGTGCTGAAGATGATGCTTGAGACATAATACAAAAATCCAATGATGCTTTAGCAGGTACCTTTAAGAAAATATTATTCTACCTGTCAGTTGTGTTGATAAGCGACCACACTTAGTCTCTGCTCCAGTGCATGTCAACGTATTCTCGGGGGAACAATAGGTAGAAGTCCCGGATGAGCAGGTACTGCATGTTACGCCATTCTGGGTGGAGTTTTGAGTCGGTACTTAAAATAAATAAAAATATAATTTAAATATAATTGTGTGTTCCGTTTGTTGCCATTTATTTCTGTCCTAAGTGATGGATCAGTGAATATTTCATGTTTTTTAATTTTGCTTTTTGCAATCGAAACAAAAGAACCAATGGCTTGGTCAAGGTTTTACCGTGTAGTTTTTAGAATGAAAGCACAAACAAATCATGATCAAGTTTACACTGTGCATCCCTACCATGAGCCTTATCTAGATCATTCAGTTGGGGGCTTTAAAGTTCTTTAATAATATTTTAAAACAAACTTACAAGTAGGAAGAGTTGGGATGCAGTTATCAGTGTTGCAACATGAAGTTCCCGTTCTGACTGTGCCATAATTAAAGGTCCAACTTCCCGTTAAATTACACTGAGTCATCATTCCACATGATATAGAGTACTGATTAGTGCTTGAACCTCCTGTATAAAAGATATAAGAGAACACTTTGTTCTTGAAATGTTTTGTATAGAACACAGTTGTTTTTACATTTACCTATAAAACATACCATGCATAGGGCTTGTTTAACTAGCTTGTTATAACATTGAGGCTTAATTAAGAATTTTAACGATATACTTGATAAGTGTTTAAATTAAGAAGCACAAAAGGCATAACAATCAACTGCTTTGTTTCATTAATATACATTTTTTTATTTTTTGGGGCTTCTAAGGTAGAAGCGATAAATAACTTTATATTATGTCCATTATGTTCTTTTATTCATCTATCCCAGCAGTTCCCACAGTGTTCCTTGAGGGGTGCATTGAATTTAGGACCACTGAGAAGTGATGTCAGCCTAGTGTAGCTTCTCTCCCTGCAGATTGCCCTATCTGCAGATTCTCTACCAGTAGATTCTCTCCCTTCAGGTTCTTGTTGAGGTTTAACTTTATAAAGTAATTTATGAAAAAAAAGTATATTTTTCTTTAGATTATTATATATTAGTTTTGCAAATAACTATACGTATATTTTCCCTGACCTTAATCTAAACACTTATTTATTTGGTTGGACCTAATTACTTGAAAAATAGGACTGCCTAGTACTGTATTTCTTTTGGCTTAGGGTCACCTTGAAAAAAGTATTGAGATACTAAGAACCTGATCCAGAGTTTTTGCGGATGGTCTATATGTTTAATCTAGAGTTTCATGTTTTCTCTAAAGCACACAATAAGTGCAGGTAGAAAGGAAAGCTACCACGCCCAGCAGAAGCACAGTAACACCCCTTTTCTCATTTAAATGTCATTGAACACCCCGGTCCTCTAGCGCACAGCGCACAGATGCAGACACAGGTGCATGGGTAGCCTTGTGCCTATTTTCCTATGCTCGCTTCTGTGCTACACATGCGTAGTGCGGTTTCCTGCTGCATTTCCGCATTAAAACCTGCCAGGGAGTGCATCTCTGGATCAGCTCCTAAGGGCAGAGCCGTGATTAGTGGGGGACCTGCCGATCCTCACCTCATTTCTCCAGCAACAGGTATCAGTGGCATCAGCTGTAGTACACTGCTCAACAGCAGGCCAAAAGGACTTCCCTATATATCCATCCACTGTGAGTAATAAATGCAGGTCTGTAGTACTCCACCCCTATGGGTCATCACAGGTGATGACCCATAGGGCCCGGGATCCAAAACTACTAATGCCTAAGGATGCCTCAAACTTAGATAGTTTAGAAACCTCTGCTCTAGTCAATTGTTTTACCACGTCTCCAGCACTAATAAATCCTTTGCTAAAATTCATTACAATTGCTCCATGATCTGCTCTCCTAGATCTACCAAGATGCAAACTTGCTCCTTTTCTGGTTTGCGTTCATTGTTTGCAGAGGTTTATTCGCAAGTGACCGGCATTTGTGCATGAGGATTAAAATTGTTAATAACAGGTGCTGAGCACTGCAGTTTTAGGTTTCCCATAATTAGGCATTATCAGAGGGTCTCTAGTATACAGTATTGCGGCAATTCACTATTTCGTTATTGACCTAATGTACCTGTTGTTACAGAGTAGGCAGCCAGGCAGACATAGCCAGATGGGCAGCTCGTTGTAGGCTGAGAGCAACTCAAGGACGTTAAAGTCAAACAATTGCTGCATGTGATTGAAAAACCTGCAATACAAAATATAATACAGTAAAAATATTAATATATACTGTGATTATTATTCCATATTTTTTCTTCTCTAAATCTGGCCAAACACTAGCACGATTATGGCTCTCAACATCAGGTGATTCAACCTCTCCTGTTGGGACCAATAAGCCATTTTAAAGAGGTAGAAGCTGCTGAGACTAACAGGAGGCCCTTGCAGCTAATTGGCTCTGCACTGATATCAGGAGCTTGAGCCAGAGATATTTTATGCATGCCACACGATCAAATAATACTAGAGCATTCCGGGTAGGATTTCTGACCATTTGGAAACTTATAGTAACTTTTACAATTTCACCCTTTAATTTTGGGCCAGATTCGCACTTAATAAAGCAAGGGGAATTATGCAAATGAGTACGCAAACGTTAGATGTTACACAATAGACCTCCGAATGACAGGGTGGCCTTCGCCTTCCGCACCATCCCAAGGTGGGGTTTGCCATGCAGATCAGGCAAATGGGGCGGCAGTAAGCAGATCTTTATGGATCCATATATGTTTATAGAGCGAAGCGGAGAAGTTAAGGGCAGGTTATGGACAGTGGACTGTGTTCAGAGATCCGTGTCCAGATCGGTCCGGTGCAGGCCAAACCCCCTCACACCCATGACACTCTCCTCTCTCGGCCGTGCTCTCGGACACTTTCGCCTCCATAGACCACCTGTATCTTTCCGTGTGCTGTTCCGTGCAGATATGTCCTCTGTCTGTGTGTATCTTGATAATCGCGCCCACTTTCCTTCATTTAAATGCCCACCTCCTCCAATTTTTATTTAAATTCTCCCGTGCGTATTTTTACATTGCAGATCCGTATGTATGTACCAACGTGCGATTGGCACTGCCGCGCGTATAGTCTACGTGAACTATGTAAAAAAAGTTATTACGCATGCGCAGTTTAAGCATACCTAAAAATACGCACGGAACTGCCCGTGGAAACGGATCTCTGAATACGGCCCAGTGTCCATAACAATGCGTGACAGAGGTGATTGACAGGAGAGTTCACTACCCTTATCCGTGTGTAGTTCCTGACCTCCTTGCGTATGTAAGACCCACGGAGGTCTGAAGACGCCCCTATATGATTGGGTCGTTAATCGCTGTGTGGTATATCCAGTTACAATCAAATACAGAAACCATTTCATACCTGAACCAGAGTTTGTGTAAAATATCTCTGTCAATGCTTTCCAGCGTGTAGGACCGGATTCAGATTTAAGAAGCTTTTCTGTGAGTTCGTAATAGATCCATACGTTAATACAAAATAAGTACGTTTTGCAAAAGTAATGAATTTTGGAACACTTCCATGTTTTGAAAGCAACCTTATCGTTAGCGCACATATATGTGACGGAAGTGAAATGTTTGCAAATACAACCGCACATCTACTACATTACCACGCCCATTTTTTGCTATTTACATTCCGACTGACGCCTACTTATTAATAATCCGTCCGACATTTTATGTTCGCATTTTTTGTTGTTCGGAATTTACTTACGCTTCATTCCAATTACGATTCGTAACTCCATGGTCTGCACATGCGCACTACATAGAAATCACCCCATTTACGCATTTTGCGTGCGTAAATTACCAGGCGTTCTTAATTCTGAATACGGTCCAATGTTATTATATAAATAAGGGACACAACAGGTTTTTCTGCCTTAATGCTGTCTACAAGTAGCATAAAGTCTTTTGTTAACCTTTACAGGTTTAATAATTGATCATCTTAATTGTCCAGTAATGGAAGCGGGCCGGAGGTAACACAATGCATATGAATCTTAACAAGTTCTTCACATTAGCAATTACATTAACCATATACCTCCCATATTCCAGATGCACAGAGAAGGCTGGTTTTTAAGAAATCGCTATACACTATAACGTGTAATCCTCAGAGCTTAAATTAATAGACCAATAACACCAGCCAAATGAATATATATGTAATATAATACAGGAGGAAGATCATTATGGACTTGTAAAGTATTTATATACCAGGATTGGCATTTCCTTGCCAACCAATGTTCATACAGATTCTTAAGTTTGGGACTTTTATGATTGGATTTATTGTTGGTCATCGCATGCATTTTCTACTGTAATCTAGACCGAATTTACGCAATCCACGTAAGAAAAAGATACGTAGATTACGGTAAAAAATTTCTACACGTGCGCAGTAGTAAAAATCGCTAAACACCGGACGTATATGTTATATGTCCGGTACTCTGAATACGGGCCTATATGAGGAACAATTTTGTTTCTATTGACCATATTACTGTGTGAAACAGTCTATATGAATATATACTGTGATACTTTTTCTTGGTCTTAGGACTATTGGTGTCCTGTCTCTATTGAACATTTAATACACTATTAAAATGATTATTCAACTTTATTCTTTGAGTGCTGGCTAACTTATAATTAAGTAGGGACAGTGTTATATATATAGAGCCTTATTGTTCCCTCCTTCTGTTCGTCCAACCAGCCTTTGTGGCCTTATTGCCCCCTCTTTGTCCAGTCAGTCTTATAGCCCACTCTTTATGAGTGTCCAACCCAGTCTTATTGCATCTGCTTCGATGTGCAGCCAGCCTTATTGCCCCCTCTTTATCTGTGTCCAGTCAACCGTGTTGTCCCCACCTTCTGTTTGTTCATCCAACCTTATTACCCCTTCTTTTGTGTGCCCAGCCAGCATTATTCCACCTTCCTTCTGTGTTTCCAACCAGCTTTATTGCCCCTTCCTTTTGTGTCCAGTCAGCTTTATTGCCCCTCCTTTTGTGTGCCCAGCCAACCTTATTGTCCCCTCTTTATTGTGTCCAGTTAGTGTTATTGGGCCTGATCCAGAACTACGCCGATGCGCTATGCTTACTAAAGCACAGCGTATCAGCGTGCACTCTCCCCGACACTCCCCCTGAGCGGGCGTATTTTCCCTTGCTTACACCGGCTGAAGGCTACCCTAACTTCAGCCGGCATAAGCAATGGAAAATACGCTCGCACAGGAGCGTTGGTATGCTAAGCCCTCCCTCATTAAACTAACTCCCCCCGCCCACCTTAACGTAGTAACGCTGGGGGACACCCCCCTCCAGCGTCACTACGCTTTTCCTACGGACACCTGATCCTTGATCGGGCGTTGCCGTAGCTATGCCGGGCAACATCTGCCCGGCGCATGCACAGATTGGCTTTTCAGCTACTAGCTACGGCGGGCGTAGTTCTGGATCAGGCCTATTGTCCTCTCCTTATTTGTCAAAACAGTCTTATTGCCGCCTCTCTATGTTCAGCCAGTCTTATAACCCCTCTTTATGAGTGACCACCCAGCCTTATTGTCCCTCCTGTGTCCAGCCAGCCTTATTGACCCAAATTTATTTGTGTGCAGTTAGCCTTATTGTCCCTTCCTTCAGTTTACCCAGTCTTATGGCCCCCTCTTTGTGCCCAGGCAGTCTTATAGCCCCCTTTTTATGAGTGTCCACCCAGCCTTATTGCCCCTCTTGTGTCCAGCCAGCCTTATTGCCCCAACTTTGTGTGTAGCCAGCCTTATTGTCCCCTCCTTCAGTTTGCCCAGTCTTATTGCCCCTCCTGTGTCCAGATAGTCTTACTGCCCCTCCTTCTGTGTCCAGCCAGAATTATTGCCCCTCTATATATGTCCATTCAGCCTTTATGCCTTTTTCATGTCCAGCTTCCCGCTCCCCCATTCCAAATCCCCATCTACTTTCTAAATGAACTCTATAATAAACTTACCTTTTCTGTGTCTTTAGGCTCTCTCCTCCGTGGCGAGCGCTCTGCACACTAATGATTCTCACATGACCTTTGGTCACGCTTGTGTCTACTGATCAGAGCTGCAGCTGTGCATAGCACAGCCAGCTCTGTCAATGGGAGCACAGCTCCCAGGCGGCAGATTGTGTAGGTAAGCCATACGTCGGTATGGCATACCTGCACTTCTGTGAGCCTACACTAAGTAAAAATACAGCTGCTCACAGAAGTGCCGGTATGCCATACCGCCGTATACCGGCCCACTTCAAGCACTGGGAATAACAATAGAATATATATGAACCTCAATGCTGAGATAAACACTGTGATTGGTGTGTCACTAAAAGACAATGTTATGCCACAAAGCAATCAAATGGAACAAAAGGTGTTGTAATTAAGCTCTATACATATACTCATAGCGCTATCATTTTGTTTTTAAGAAACCCTCATTGTGCATTGGTCCTCTGTTGTACAGCCTGGTGTAAGTATCAGTAGTAGCTGGAACGGGTGAGTATTTCGCCAGCGCTGGGGGTAGGATATAGGGGCGGACCAACCACTCTGTCCGTGCCCTCCTTGCTGTCAGGACCCTGGACACCGGTCCCGGCCCTTAGCAGAACTGCAATATTCCTTATAATTAACAGTGAACTAACTACATAGCTCTTGTTTTGGGATCTCTGAGGAAGGGACCATATCGACACTGTGCTTGACTGCTGTGTGTCAGTAAGCAACCTACCTCACTTGAGTATGAACCCAGACTGCATTTGTGTTTGTGTGATATATTAACTACACAGTACTTTAGGACATGATAAAACCCAAAAGGCTGATCAATTAAATTACCACCTTGAAAAACACATGTTACAATGCAGAGGAGGTCAGTGTAAAAATGCAAGCAACCATTGTTTCAGGTGTACACTTGCTTCTGTTGTTGCTGCTACTCTCAAACTCTGAATCAGTCTCCAAGTCTTAAAGTACAACAATGAGCACCAGAAACCACATTAATTCACTTCTTATAGACAGAACAGTCACAGAAGCTACATCATAGTTGCCAACTCTCCCTGAATATCAGGGAGACTCCCTGAAGATTGGGTGATCTCCCTGACTCCCTGAAGTGTTTGGTAATCTCCCTGATTCTAATTTCATCCATTGAGGTCTATGGAGATGACCAATTTCATGGAGGCCAAAATGTAATGAAAGAATATTGTTAATCAGCTGCAGCGTCACTTTAGCTTTTCTATAAAGATAGTAATGAAAGTATTCACTGACAATTTAATAATCAATAAATACTGACATTTTTATTGTAAAATAGTTTTCCTGGCAGTGCTAGATACACCTATGGGTGGAGCTATTCACAGGACACACCCCTTTGGTGCTACAGGACACACCCCTTTGGTGCAGCACCTTCATAGTGCTCTTACAATCTCCCTGATATTCATTTGCAAAAGTAGGCAACCATGAGCTACATATTAGATACAGAAGCCCCACAGGTCCAAGATTGGACACAGCAAATATCCTCTTACCTGGTCACAAGACTATAGCCTAGGAATGGGACTCTGTAAGAGGGAAGTGAGAGCGGGTGTCTGGTTGCCAGGGTAGTGCTAAACAGTCCTGGGTCCAGATTTACTAAGCTGCGGGTTTGGAAAAGTGGAGATGTTGCCCATAGCAACCAATCAAATTTTAGGTGACATTCTCTATTATCTAATAGGAAAGTGAAAGATAGAATCTGGTTGGTTGCTATAGGCAAAACCTGCAGCTTAGTAAATCTGGCCCCTGAAGAGGGTATAGCACTCGGAAGGCTGGCAGCAGAGACACCTGAAAATATTACATAATTTACAGCTGCCTCTGACAGCCAGTGACTGTCAATGTCAGAATTAGTCCTCCTAAAAAGGGCTGGTTATTTTATTTTAACATGAGATTAAAATATAATGTTAGATTATTTGATGGGGCCCCTTCTAGTTTTTCGCCCTACTGTTAGTTGCATCAGTAATTGGCACTAGGTTAACAATTTCCTCATGTAGGACTGTATCCAGACCTCACATGTAGGTCAGTCAGTCCGCACAAAAGAGGTCCAGTAATCTGCACGTAATTACTAAATTCCACCCAGAGTGTACTTTTTAAATGAACCCGCCCACCTTATGGAGTTTTGGTGGGCGGAGTGGATGCACCGCCCTGTTGGACGGATCCTTAGGCATACGGAACATCTGTCAGGCGCAGGAACTTAGGATCAAACTATGGGAACTCTTTTGCTGCTGCAGAAGAAAAGTTATGATCACAGTGGCAGAGAAGTTCTTGATCCTCACCATACTTCTGCCCACTCTCATAAAACACTCCAACACCTCCCCAAAGAAA
>WWET01004917.1:36419-54884 GCA_011038615.1 Limnodynastes dumerilii
ATATATAGGTAGGGGATGGTCCGGCGCAAAAAATAGTGTAACACTAATGTGGTAGAAGGGTTAAATTAATCTGCCTAATAACCAGAATAATAATCCGAAGCTGTAGTCCTTAGTAGACCTGTAGGTGCCACAGGTCAAATGGAGATAAAGAATTTGTTTATATAAAATAAGCGTTTGCGCCTAGGTCAGGAAAATCACAGTTTTTTGTAATCCTTAGGAGACAATGTAGATAGTCAGGTAATGAAAGTGTATCCTCAGTGGTCCTCAATTCAATTAGTAGAGCAAGGAGACAAGGAGAAAAGAGAGAAGAAGACCATAGTGCATTAAACGTAACAAAACTTTACTTCAGTATAATTAAAAAGGTAATCAGCGTACCAGAAGACAATAAGTCATAAGCATGGTAAATTATTAGAAATGAGCCAGTCCTACTGTGCGCCGGGTATGCCTGCAACTGCCACCCGCTGTCACCAATCCACCCAGTGACTGCGATCAGGAGAATGAAGCTGTCCTTGGCTGTGGATGCTGCTCAGGTAAGTTAAAAAACGTCAAACCAACGCATTTCGTCTGGGGCATATGTCTGCCCCTCTCGACTTCCTCAGGGATTGTGATAAGGTGAGTGATAAGAGACAGGCACATAAATTCAAGAAGACCGCGGGAACGAGCTGCCGATACGGGCAGTGGACCAATAGGAGGCTTTGTTTACAACTGTGTTGATTGACAGGTATCTTTGAAGCTCAGTAAAAACCCGCTACAATTTGAAACATTAAGAACAAAAACAAATAGCAAGCAAGATAGAAACAATGTCATAAATACTGCACTAAGAATTAAAAAATAATTAAAGAATAACAAGTAAAAAAATTGTATGATATTTATCAATAAGGATAAGTAAAACGAAATATGCAAAGAATAAGACAAAGAAGGCACATGAAAGAGGGTAACAGCAAAAAAGCGCTAGTAGGAATAAGAAATTATGTTAACGCTATATCAAAGCAATGAGGAATAGACTAATTGCTAAAAATATTGTGGGCATGCGTATGTCACTGAGTGGATTGGTGACAGCGGGCGGCAGTTGCAGGCCTACCCGACGCACAGTTGGACTGGCTCATTTCTAATTACTTACCATGCTTATGACTTATTGTTTTCTGGTACGCTGATTACCTTTTTAATTATACTGAAGTAAAGTATTGTCACGTTTAATGCACTATGGTCCTCTTCTCTTTTTTCTCCTTGTCTCCTTGCTCTACTAATTGAATTGAGGACCACTAAAGATACACTTTCATTACCTGACCATCTACATTGTCTCCTAAGGTTTACAAAAAATTGTGTTTTTCCTGACCTAGGCGCAAACCCTTATTTTATATAAACGAATATATATATATATGTGTATATATGGCTCCAGTGATGCTGCTCATGGAGTAGAGTGAACAAAAGAAGAAAGAGTAAGGCTGGGCACACACTGGAGCATTTTCAAAAAATAATCTTTCCAATCACACAATCAAAAGACCTTTTTACCAGATATCTCACCAGTGTGTACTGTCCAAAGATGCTCAAATTTTTTTTAAATGCTCTGTGATCTTTTGATTTGATCTTTTGGAGCTCCTAATATCCCAGATCAACTATGGAAAGATACCTTCTGCTTTTTGCAAGTGTGTCCTGTGTCTATTAGGAGATATTTGGACAGTACACACTGGTGAGATATCTGGTGAAACGGTCTTTTGATTGTGTGATTGGAAAGATTATCTGTTGAAAAGCCCAGTGTGTCCCCTACTTAAGAAGTACTCTGGAGTTTAGCAAGTCATTTTAAAGATGAGTAGAGTTTAGCATTTATTTGAATGCTGTATGAAAACATTCATGACTGAAAAATGAGATTGCCAATAAATTCTACTCATCTTTAAAATGACTTGCAAGGCACCAGGGTTTGCATTTTGAGGTTAGATTGTCATTAAAAGAGGTTGCATGATGTCAATCTATTACAGCATTGCAATCAATATCAGTAAGTTATTATACAGTTAAAATATAGAAAAGGTTCTCTATTAAAAAATAGTGTCTTACCTTTTGGTATTATGGTGTAGAGAACAAGCAGGAGTCCCAGTGATTTCATTGTTAGAGTATTTTCCAGTGTCTGTGGTTTAGTGAATGCCTGCACTTATCATGTAACCTTTATTCAGTATCTCTCCTATTTATTGCCCAGTGTTACAGGGAAGTTGGATTTTACATGTAATGGGATATTTATTATCCCTTGCAACATTTAATTCTTTACTATCTTATACAGTACATCTTAATCATCTGAAATATAATTTAGTCTTTTCGAAGCATGATAATAGACTAATGTCCATGATGTATAGATTGAGAGACTGCATATCTAGTTATATGTTGTTCATTCTTATAACCATATTAAACAGAGATTTACATATCAAGGTATGTTTCAAATAACAGTGCCCTTGGATTTGGTTTGGATTTGTATAGAGACCCAGTTCAAGTTAACAACATTAACAACACAGGTATGGTGCACAACTAGCACTCTTAAAATGTTGATGCATATAATTTTCTACCATGACTTATCTGAGGAACATCTCTCTTAAGTGTTCAACAGTAGTCAGTCAGCTTACTTGGATTCCACTTGCCCTGATACTGCTTTCCATAATGGAAATGGTGGAACCATGCACCATGTGCATCGCTGATCGCCCCAAGATTGGCTGGGAAGAAGTCAAGGCGTTAGTCCAAGAAATTGACTTTTAGACACATGTTACACCTTTAGGTCTTGTAAGATGTTAAGAAATTTTCCACCAGCTCTTTGCAGTTGTCTGCCTTATTGTTCCCTAAGAAGTTCTGGGAAATATTCTTGAGAGCCTCCCATGCAGCTTTTTTAGATGGAATAAGCAGGACATCAAAGCGCACATCAAGCATCAGTTCTCTTATCTAGGGACCAACAAATGTCCCCTCTTAAACTGACCCTCAAGTAGGCAAAGGCCAGTGCACTCTTATTCAGTGCTTTGTATGGAGGGGGGTAAATAGACTTTTTCTGGAGTTTTTTTTTACTGTTTTGCTAAAATCTGTGTCATGTTGGATACTTACCATAAACATCTCATCCAAAGTTTTTTTTTTCCTTTCTTCCTTGATACTATCAGTTAATTGCTCTGTTGTTGTATGCTTATCTCCCTTAGGTTTTTCTTTGGTCAACTATTACTGTAGTTGCATTAAATGCTTGATACCGGAGTGTAAAGTTCCTTTTTGTGTTTTCTATGCTGATAAAAAGTATCCATCATTCTAGTGTAATGAGGTTTGTGTCGTGTTTATAAGAAAATGGGATATACTGGATAAGTAGAGCGAGAGAAAGAAAGAGGCTTCTGAGAGAATTGCACAGGGGACTCTTTACAGACAATGGACCAGATTCACAATTAAGAGTGAAATAGGTAAAGCTGGATCCACACCTAACTTACCTGTCCAACCCTATAACACGCCCCTGTTTTAAGGAGCCTAATGGCTCTTAAGAGTGCCATAGGGCTACCTTAAATAACTGTGGGCCTTATTCAGACTTCCCCAGCCCGCCGTATTTTATTTCTGCCGATCTGCGCATGCACCCGGCGTAGTTAGGGAAACCCGTTCCTCAGGATCAGGCGTCCCTAACTGTTGCGTAGTTACGACGAGGGGGGCGTTCCTCACCATAACTACACATTAGTTATGCTAGGAAGGCGGGGGAAGGTAAGCTAATGAGGGTAATGAGGGTAGGAGGGCGGGTTAGGACACTTACGCTCCTGTAGTTCTTGTAAACTGTGCATGCCCTGAACCCTGGGATACGCAATGGAACGCTGGACATGCAGATATTGGGCCTGATCCAGGGCTACACTGGCCCGCTGGCCATAAGTACAGCCAGCGTAGCTCCCCCTGTCACTCTCCCTGTGTGAGTGTAGTTACACACAGTTACGCCAGCTGAAGGCTACCTTAACTTCAGCCGGCGTAACTGTGTGTAACTACGCTCACATAGGTGCGTAACCTCCCTAACCCAGCCCTCCTGTCCTAATTACCCTCCCTCCCCCCACCCAGCTTCCGTAACTACAGCGTAGCTATGGAGCTGCCCGCCCCTTCATCCGTAACTACGCTGTAGTTACAAAGGCCATGGATTATGCCAGGCCACATCTGCCGCCCGCTGTAAATAAGTAAATACAGACTTCCGCTTGTACTTTATACACATGGTTGGCAGGGGTTCCTATTTAAATCATACGGTAAGGGCTAGGTTTACGGACATAATATGGACATGTTAGTGTCCTTAGTTCCGTACTAAGAAGGGGAGTGCCCTATCACTTCAGGGCCGCTGTCAGAAGTTGTGGGGCACATCCGTGAGGCCCCCACCCCCTAGGTGACATCAACAGTGAGGTCACATGGGACGAGACCCCATGGACCTGTGTTAACATCTAGTCAGTGCACAAGGAAATTGTTCCCTGCGCATTGGCCCGCTAATGATGACCTGCCTGTCTCCCTCCTGATGGTGGCCCTGCCATTCACATATGGAACTTAGGGGCTGGCAAACATAGGGAACCTATTTGTACATTCACAATCTGTTACTACATCAGGATCCAGTGCCCCTTTATCAAGTTTATTTGCTTTTTTGACCACACAGGATGCTTCGTCAATATATCCTCATACAACTAGTGTGCCATGAATATTATTTCTAATGGGCTTTACCCATAGGCGTATCTATAATGGGTGCAGGGTGTGCAGTGCACACGGGCCCCTCAGAACAGGGGGTCCTGTGGCATGCATTCTGCACCCTGGGTTGGCAGGGGAAGGGGGGCCATTTGACATCTATTTCTTCCCTCTAAGATCTTCTGGAGGGAAGAAATAGATGCTCCCCTTCCCCTCCGGTGGGACGGTCATATTTGCGGGCCCAAAAAGGGGCGGGGTTTACAGCAGAGTTAGGTTCCGCCCCTGTGAATCGGGATAGTCCTGTCTCAGGTGGGGGGGGGGGGGCATGTACAAATAATGCCCAAGGGCCGGGGCATGTACAAATAATGCACAAGGGCCCCCTCACTTCTTAAAACGCCCCTGAAAAAAAAATAAAAAAAAAAGGCAAAAAGTCCATTACAAAGTATTGTTGTAGTCTTTTATTCTATATACTTCATCAAAATATCTATTTATAAAAAAAAAATACAGTGGTTAAAACTAACAATGAAATATAAGAATACTGAAATACAAATATATTTATACACAAAAGCTATTTTTTTTTTTATATTTTTTTTTCCCTGACAATGACGTTTAAGCGCCAGGTCTACAATTCAAAAATAATTTCTCAAAAATTAAAAGAACGGCAAAACACAGAGCTGAGAAACAAGCATATGGATGTGTAGCCCCACTGGTGCAGAAATATTTTACGTCTGATTGGATTCCAAATACACTGTAATTCTGGCTATAAATATCACATATATTTTTAGTGGTGCAGCCTCTAATGGCCGTAGAAGCTGTAACGTTACCTGTAAAAATACAAAAAATTCATTAAACTTTAATAGACTTCAGCATTTTACTTGTATGAGTGTTTGTACTAATTAAAAAAATACTGTCTGATGAGCGCTAGAACAATTTATTATACCTTATCATCCGAATATTTGATATACTATATATCTTATTATTATTATTATTATTATTATTATTATTTTTATGATTTATTAAGCTGCATAATAGGATAACTATATTACTGGCACTGCTACATTTATAGTGCTGAAGATTCTTTGGAGAAGCAAGAGTTAAATTCTAGTAAACTATTTGACTCCATTAGGGTATATAAGAAGATCCAACAAGATCCCTCCCCCATTGCTTGAGAAAGTCGCTATTCCAGCGACAAAACGCGTCGCATTGACTCGTGTGCACACGGCGGGGACGCCCACCGACAGGCTCCACTCCTATCGATCTGCCAATAATGCACAGCGATACCTTGAGCTATTCAGAGCAGCAAGTATAACTTTATCTCAATTTTCTGGCATTTATTTCATGCATGTATGATATACATTTGGCCATCTATGCTGATATCATTTATTGGGTCTGCATATTTATGAGGACAGTTACGTAGGAGTCAACTTGGAGGCATTGCTGGTTTTTATTCATTTGCATATACTTCCACCATTGAGGCACAATTATTGGTGGACACATTTATTGAAACAATAAGAAGAACTTCTGCCACGTATCTTTATTATTGTCATTGCTGTTTCTCCCAGAGCACGAAATCGACTTATGATTACCAGCTGGTTCTTTTACTGATTTATTTTTTTATTTTTTCACTGTTGCAATAACGGACATCTATTGAATTATAGCTCAAGACAAGCTACATTGTATCATTGCATTTACTCAACAGTTTCAACTACAAGTTTACAGCGTTTATATCTATTCAATCTCATGTTTTGCATATCAGCTGAATAGCTACTTAGGTCATCATGGAATTCTAACCATGTTACCAACCTTATCCACCAGTGCAATATCTATACCGTTTGGACATTTTATTTTATTTTTTATTTTTTATTTCTTATTTCTTATTATTTTTATTGTGTATATTATCAGAACAGCTTATATTTCCAGTAACATCTGATGTAATCTGTGTGCTCAATGAATCCTTAACTTTTATTTTTCCTCCTTTTTGCAATGACCCTTTTAGCGAGTGGTTATTTTAATAAATTTTTATCATTAATAAATTTTTCTATTCCCATCCTTTTTGTTATGTATTATATGTATCATATGCTTGCACTTATTCAATTAGTTTTAGTGATTAGTGATTCAAGCGCAGACTTTTGTTTGTTTGTTTGTACTAATTAATCTTTTAAAAATAAACACACCGGACCTGATCCAGAGTTTTTGCACATACGGAATGCGCAAATGTTGTACGCAGAAACACACAACTCTAGATAGGATATAGGAAAAAAGGGCAGTCTTGTAATCCACGTAGATGAAGCCCTACCGGTAGTTTTTTTGGGGTTTTTTTATGTTCAAATCAGTGGTCGATGTGGAAATTTAGAAGTGGCGGTATGGACATTTAAAAGTGGCAGTATGAAAATATAGAAATAATAGAAGTGAATGGAGATTTATAGCTTTTCAATTAAATCAGTGGGATAAGTGACGGTATGACATACCCCTGTATACCCCCTCACTTTGAGCCCTGGTTCAAATAATAGTAAAAGGGGAGAGTTAGGGAAAAGAGTGGAGGACTATATTTTTTACAACTTTTAGTACCACGGAGCTTTCGGTGCTCCGTGGATCGTTTGCAATGCCTCTTCAAGGCATATGCAATTGAAATCCCAGCCAGTTCGCAACTGGCTGGGAGGAATCAGGTTTTTTGCAATTGGGACTTTCTATGCGAGGACCCACACCTGTCACTAGGACACTGTTATATAGACCTTGGGCCAGATTTACTAAGTTGCAGGAAAGGAAAAGTGGAGCTGTTGCCCAATAGCAACTAATTCAAGTATGTAAAAGGAAAGTGGGAGCTAAAATCTGATTGGTTGCTATGGGCAACATCTCCACTTTTCCTTTCCCACAGCTTAGTAAATCTAGCCCTTGAGTTGGGATATGTCACCATTCACTGTGAGCATTATAACAAATGGATATTATACTGTACTAATTATTTTAGAGACTGTGCAAAGAAGGGCAACTAAAATGGTGCATGGCCTGTGTCACACAACATACAAAGAAAGAGACTAGAGGAAGTAACCATGATTAGCTTGGAGCAAAGAAGAGCAACTAAAATGGTGCATGGCCTGTGTCGTACAACATACTGTACAAAGAAAAACTAGAGGAAGAAAACGTGTATAGCTTGGAGAAGAGAAGAGACAGGGAGGAGAGCTATATATATAGTGGTGTAACCAGCTATCCAGATACAGGAGGGTGGAATTTCTCAAAGGATGTTGAATCACCCCCTACTGTCTTCTGAACATACAGTATGTCAGCACATGTGCAGAATACGTCCTACTCATCCTCCCCCAGAGTTTGCACAATGCTACATGAGGCTCAATACTCTTTTACATGATTTACCTGTTAATTTTGAAGACTGGAGAAAGCACATGTTCTCATCGCCAGTACACTGCATAGTGTCTGAGGTCAGGCAGTCCGAATCAGCAGCCATACACGACTCACACCTTACTCCATTTTGATTTGATTTACCAGCGGGAACTAAGAAACGAGATTAAATCAAATGTAAGATCTCCAATTGCTATTTAAATAAACATGCATAAAATGATATTGCCCTGTAGATAACATGAGACATCCATGATCTTATAGGGAAATATTCGGTTAAATACAAAACCAACCCCAAGTGTGCCATTTCTTGCATACATTTCTCCACGGACTCACCTTCCATTGCTATGCGGTGTGAGGACAATTAAGTGCCTGATGAAGACATTAAGGTAAATGATTCCTGTGTTTGAATTGCTCAGGAGATTAATATACTAAGAGAAGTATTCATCATTCCAGGAGCCAAATATAATAATAATTTTGGACCAGATTCAGCCTTCTGATGCCGCTATGTTCGGAAATCCAAGCTCAGTGGCAGCAGGGATCTAATGGCGGACACCAACTTCCGTGCAGCTGTGGGGAGCCCACTCCCTTCATTCGTGTGGAGATACATTAGTTCTAACCTGTATTAAAACTTCTGCATTTAAAATAGAGATGATGTAGAAGTCTGGCTTCTTTTTATTTAAGAACTAACAGAAGTGCCTGGCGTTACCGGGGTTTAAATCTTCAAGTTATTAATTCAATGAGGTGGATGCCTTCGACAAGGTTCTACAGAGTTCTATTCATTTTCACAACCTTCTAGAAGGTTCAACAGAGTTCTATTCCGAACCCTAATTCCGAACATGAAACCTAATTCCGAGCCCTATTTCCAAACATGAACCCTAATTAGAACCTTAATTCCAAACCCGAACCCTAATTCGAACCATAACCGCAATGTTAATGGGAAGGGCTTAAACGCATGGTGGTCAAAAAGGAAAAGGCGCTCTCAGGAGAGGGGCGTATGGAGAAAGCGAGGCGGGTAGGCGTGCATCTCACTTCATCTTGGAGTGAAAGTGACGCGGCGGCATCAATGTCGCCTCCCGGTGGGAGCAGGGTGGTCGAAAAGTTTGACCCCCATTATTTCCTATGGGAAGGACTAAAACACATGGAAGTCAATGGGGAAAACATGCCTTTGGGAGAGGTCCAAGAGCAAGGTGGCAACCCCTTCGGACGGGCCCCGTCATGGTCGCCTCCTAGGGGTGGCACTGGGGAGCCGAAAAGTTCCCCTGCCATTCGTTCCTTTAGGGGCATGATTTCCTATGAGACCCATTAATTTCTATGAGAGCCATTGATACCTATGGGAACACCCCTTCTCACCCACACATCTAGGGGTGCTAGGGGTGTCTTACCACCACATTATTTTTTTCCATATTGTAATTGATATGTGTACCAAGTTTGGTGTAAATTGCTCCAGGCATTCCAGAGTTATGCTGATAGATACATACATACATACATACATACATACATTTTTATATATATAGATTCAGTCCCCTCTCTCTGTCAGACGGAGAGACTCCTGCATGTATGGAAAGCGTGCAGGAGTCTGGATCTGGTCTGGTGTTATTAATTCTGTTCATTGTCTATTTATTGTTTTGGTGACATAACTTTCTATTAAAGTTTTAATTCTGACCATACGTGTTTTGATCAGTTTGTTAGTTTTGACCAGATTGGCCAATTGTGAAATAGAGCACAACATCCGAGCGACCATTTAACTCCCACAAACATTTTAATAAAATCACAATTGTTCAAAGTTATTTATAATCCGAATTACTATTGAAGTTAACATCAGACTCTCCACTATAGTTACAACCCATGATCACTTACATGCTGGTATGGAGTACGAGCAGTTATCTGTGGTACAAATAGATGAAAACTTTATATTGCCTGTAAGGAAAGTAGCACTTCCAGTTATTCCACATTGGTTAGTTGGTAAACACGATGGCGTTAACCTCTCAAAGCTGGCATCACCTAAATATAGAATACATGTTGGGAAAAAGACATTACACATTGAAATTATATTTTTAATGCTTTTCTGGGACATGCATCCGCATAGAAGACAGGAATCTCATAAATGAATGTCTTCATAGAAGCAGAAAAATGAGAAAGTTGACTTGGTAATTGGTATTTAATTAAATTACTTATCAGAGTTATACCCAAACGCTGATAACAGTAACACTGCCCTTGTTAGCAATCATGCTCCCAGAATGCACCTGGTCTATGGGATATGTAGGATTAATCATGGTGTTGCACAAACCCAAAACACAGTAATACACACATTATTCATGTCCATGCGCAACAGAATATTCCACTGTATGGTTATATTGTAGTGTTAAGTTGTCTAATCGAGCTTATAAGAGAAATATCAATTATTTCTAGGTGAATAAAAAAAGAGGGAGAATATCTCCAAATGACCGTGACCAAATAAACAAATACTTAGTCCATTTACTTACAATCTTTGCATTAACTACAGTATTAACAGCTGTAATAATTCTATATTATTCTATCAATACATATAGGGCTGTGTTCAGAGATCCGTTTTTTGTGCGTATGTTTAGGTACGTTTAAACTGCGCATGCATAGTAACTTTTTATATGCTGTTCATATAGACTACCCGGGCGGAAGTGCCTCACGGATGGACTTGTGACTCGCACGTGGGTAAATACGCACGGAACTCCCACAGAAGAATACGCACGGAGGAATTTACATAGAAATGGGCGGGGGAGGCATTTAAATGAAGGGAAGTGGGTGCGATTTTAAAGATACGCACAAATGGAGGACACATACGCTAGGAATTGGCCACGGAAAGTTACAGCTCATCTATGGAGGTGGAAGTCTCCGTGGGCACGGATTAGCAAGGGGAGTGACTGGGGTTTTGGTGGGTGTTACTTGCTCTGTCCGTGCGTATATTTGCGTTCCAAATGCTAGATGGATCTCTGAATATGGCCCATAATGCGAAGGGCAGTATCCTTTCCACTCGCAGTGCCTGTGCTGTCACCAGTAGGTGGCGCCAACCCTACACAGGCAAAGGCTAAAATTAGTAATTTGTGGTTGCTATGATTATAGGACTTATGCAAGGGAGCCCTGTCACCTCTATCGACATCCATATCGCACATTCACTATAAAAAAAAAGTTTTCAGAACTACTAGCTACCATTCCAGAATTGTTAATAGAGAGAAATGAAGCACAAAGGTGGCATAGGAGTTAAAAAATAGAATAGAAAATTCAAGCATCTGTCCCAGCAGGGATGGAGCTACAATCAGTGACTGGATAACTCGGAGGACCAAAAGGCTATTTATGCACCTGGCTCACAAGTCAATTTTTCTGGCATTTAGACCCAGGTAAATTTACTACATTACTTTCTACAACTTACCCATAGTAGTGACAGCATGAACGTAGCCATATACAGTGCCACTAGGACAGATTCTGCCTGAGCAAAAATTTGTGCTGGTGTTACCTGGAGAAAAAAAAAATGTAATTAATAAAAAAAAAAAAATAATAATAATAATAATAAATTAAATATTTTTGTAAAATAATAATATATAAAATCACAAATATTGAGTTAATAGAATACTGATAATGTAAAGGGACTTTGGGGGTGCGATCTATTTATTTACTCTTTTTAATAAACCTTATTTCTATAAAGTATGTTTTAACAACAATTTGGGTAGCTAGAAGCTGGTTTGGTCACTAAGGGAAACACCTATTCTATTCTTCTATTCCTTTTCAAAAATCATATTATTTAGTCCAAATACCCGGATTTGTGCCAGTGAAAACTTGGATGTTGTAAAAATTAAAAATTTGCACTACTTTCTATTTCATGTATACTTATACAGTATACCTGTGTTAAAAGTATTAGGAAAAAAATTGAGTAAATATTATAGTTATTATTTTTTAAAAGGAAAATTAACATGACTATAAAAATCACCATTTAATTGAGAATGTTTTGTTCTGAGGTTTTAAAACTGCAGTTTTATATATTTAAGTACTGCTATGGGGATCTGTTTTATGGTGAAAATTTACACGCCAGTGCATCAATACTTAAGACCAATTGCTTCAAATGTTGCGCACCTAGCATTAACAATTATTTAGAAAAAATGTTATGCACATAAACATGTATGGGGTCCTGTTTATATTTGTAAAAATCACTAGCACTTGAAAGTCTAGGTTGGTTACCAAAAATAGGGAGGATAAACAGCAGAGTATCCACCTGTGTTTTTTTTTTATGCAACCAGTACTAGGCTTTGCCCTTGTGTTCTTTTGGAATCAAATAGAGAGGACCTGTATGGGACCTGCACCATGATTCCAACAATCTCCAGGCTAATACTGTATCTATGGTGTTTTACAAATAAAGCTTTAAGAAGTATCATGATAAAATATACCTCCATATGTGCATTGAAACTGAAATGTAGAAGTATTAGTATCCACTTTGTATGTCTGACTGCTGCAGATACTTGGTGTAGCACAACCCCGGATAGACGCCACACTTCCTGTTAAAGAATCAACAAAGTTTATGAGGCGTAGGAGACATATACTGTGCGCCCCCTTCACAAAAATGAATACAATTATAATTAGGATTAAGTGTGTTTAATAAAACTGGACCAGATTCAGATTTAAGAGTCAAATGGGTCCACACCCAACTTACCCATCCAGCCCCATAAACCCACCCCTGTTTTAAGGAGCCTAATGGCACTTAAGAGTGCCATCGACTACCTTAAGTACCTGTCCATATTATCCTTCTCAAGAAGGAAACTATGCACAGAAGTTATGTTGCCACACCCTGGTGGTATCTAAATCCCTCCCCCTACCTACTTTTCCCGTGACGGCACTAGCATGCCTCCTTTTACTTAAATCACGACGTGCTGTTTTTAAGTGCGGTCCTAAATGGTAAGTAGATAAATAAACCAATACGCATGCGTAGTAGGTCATTTTAGAGAACTCCACACGTAAAAAGCCGGAGCTTCTTAAATCTGAATCTGATCCACTATAGTTAAACAACAATACTTATACAAACATGGGTAAGTGCTCCCTCTTGAGTTTAATATTTACATTATGAATTTCTATATTACTAGCCTAATAAAAAGAAAAAGATATTAGTTTTGTGATGGTCAACAGAGGACCCTCGGAATGCCCAATAGAGAAGAATGTCATGTATGTCTGTTTACAGCAGTTTTGTCTATTTTATGTCCTTATTAAAAGTTTCTAAATGTTTTATATAATGAACAGAGTATGGATTAAACACACGCAATCAAATATATTTTTCCAAAGCATTAAACTAGTAAAATAAAATGTATTACTTTGTATTACTTGATTAAACTAGGGTTTAAATATAAAATATGATAAACAAAAAGTGCTTGCCTGATTTCTGAGTTGAATATAAAACACATATATTCTCATTTCCAGTACATGCTATCTGGCTTCCATCGTAACACCAGTCAGAATAGGGGGATCGACAGCTCGGACATACAATTCCATTAGGCTGGGGGTTGTTCAGTGGCACTTTAAAATAGAGGAAGAAAGTTCAATGTAAAGTCTTTATTTTATCGACTGAACAAAACAACAGCTAATAAACTGCATTAAGATCATAAAAGATTTCTTACCTACGTATTTTTCATTTTCCGAGCGTAGTTTAATGTGTCTAGCTACTACGCATGTGTAGGAACTATTTTACACTATCTACGTAGCGTTTTTTACATAGATTGCGTACATGGGAAATCTATTGCACAAACCCCACCCCTACCTTTCCCGCAGCCTGACCTTAACCCTCCCTTCTCTGCAGCCTAGCCCTATGTCTCCCTTCCCTGCAGCCTGATTCCTAACCCTCCCCTTCCAAGGCCCTAACCTTTCCTTCCCCAGAGCCTAACCGTAAACCTCCCTGTATCACTAAAATCTCTGGAGCCGCTTCTGAAAATGAATGGGTGAGTATGCCGATCAGCATACTCACCCATTAAAAAAATAAATAAAATGGCTGCTATTTAAAATAGAGACAGCCGAAAAAGAACTTTTGTTTGTCTGTACTTCAGAAAGATAGCAATTGTAGCGGGGACTCCCACCGTCATTGCAATTGATTTACTAAAGGTGTGGAAATGTTGGCTATTCACATAGCATAGCCATAGTTTTAGTGATAGGATTTTTTTTATTTAATATAAGTTATTACTAATTTATTTTGTTAGTGACATATATTTTTTGTACATTTGTGATGTCACTTAAGAGATCGCACAAAGCATAACCACCATTCCATTATACATAACAATAGCCTACTCTGCCATTTTCATTGCTCCTCATCCTCCCATTATTTACTTGGTACATTGACAAATTCAGAAAGCATAATTGTTTAGTTTTTAGTCTGGGATCTGGTCTTCAGATGCTAATATAAATTTAGTAATTGCTCAAAAAGGTGCAATGGCAAAACATTTGAGGTACAATAAAAAACTATAGAAAAAAAATTACTTGGAAGAACGGATGATGTACAGTTGTCAAATCCACAACACGAGGTGGTTGCCGTGATGTTACCCGTAGAAGTAGCTATACTCCCAGAAATTCCACATTGACTCCCAGGGGAACAAGATCTACTAAAATATTTGTACTGTTTCTCATCTGTAAACAATTTCAATAAAGTTACTGGCATTCAACAGAGGAAACATGACATTATGGTGATTATTTAGGTCAGCGTGAATGTGGGAAAAAATTACATAGTGCGCCCATTCCTGTCTACGTTATTAGCTGCCAAGTGCGTAAAACTATAGGTGTTACCTTCAATCGTTTCTACGTAAAAAGAAGCACATACATTCCCAGGAGCACAAGTGACGTTGTCTCCTATGCAAGACGCTGAGTCTGAAGATAAACACTCCATACATGTGAGATTATACCCTGAAAATGAGGAAATTAAAGCAAAACCACTTAAAAAACTATATATTTTCAAATTTTGGATCAATATTAATAACATAAATTCACAACATATATTGATGAAACGTTTGCAGTCTTCAGAAACAGAATCAACTGAATTGAGGTTTATATTGGCATATTTATTTATTAACAGTGTTTTAAATAGAGCCAACAGATTATGTAGCGCATTACAGAGAATATGTCACATTCACATCAGTCCCTGTCCCAGTGTGTATTCACATCAGTCCCTGCCACAATGGGTATTCACATCAGTCTCTGCCGCAGTGGATATTCACATCAGTCCTTGTCCCAGTGGGTACTCACATCAGTCCCTGCCCCAGTGGGTATTCACATCAGTCCCTGCTCCAGTGGGTATTCACATCAGTCACTGCCCCAGTGGGTATTCACATCAGTCACTGCCCCAGTAGGTATTCACATCAGTCCCTGCCACAGTAAGCATTTAGATCAGTCCCTGCCCCAGTGGATATTCAAATCAGTCCCTGCCGCAGTGGGTATTCACGTCAGTCCCTGCCGCAGTGGGTATTCACATCAGTCCCTGCCCCAGTGGGTATTCACATCAGTCCCTGCCCCAGTGGGTATTCACATCGGTCCATGCCGCAGTGGGTATATATTCTAAGTCCCCTAACACATACACACATGTGCATATTGACCATCATACAATGTTGGTCTACGTTATTTGCTGTTTAATACTGAAAAAGAATTAAGCGTAGAGTCCATTTTTCCCTACTCATATTAAACAAAACAAGTCAGTAAAATAATAGGAAACATTATAATAAATACCTCTACCCGGGCAAATGTATTTAGCTTCAAATGTCTCTGTACCATTGCTGTATGACTGACTGATAAAATCACAGATACTTGGGGAACCACAACCACGTTGGACCTGTTTGACTCCTAGGGAGAAAAATATGTATATCATTAAAAACTGTACAATATATTGTAAGTCTACAGTCAAAGAAAAAAATAAGCCACAAAATAACACTGCATATATCTTTTATACTGTATTATATTGTTTGATTATATTGTTTATACAAATTAAATGAATTGTCTTCAACAACTTGTGAAAGAATTTACTTTAAAGTAATAGTTAAAGCATTCTAAGTTCTAGATTGAATGATTGTTAAGTGTTATCAGTTGTAATTTACAGATAAACTGTAGAGTTGCAATGCAAGCAATGCGAGTTGGCATTGCGAGTCCCCACTGCAATGTGAAGTAGGGGCAAACGACAGTTGCTTTTCGGCTGTCCCTGTTTTAAATGACATCCTGTCAGAATTTCTTTTATAAATGGGTGAGTATGCGATCAGCATACTCACCCATTCATTATCAGAAGTGCTGTCGCCGGAGACTTAGGGTTAGGCTACGAGGGGGAGACTTAAGGTTAGGCTTCAGGGAGAGGAGACTTAGGGTTAGGCTTTGGGAGGGACTTATGTTTAGACTGCAGGGGGGGAGACTTATGGTTAGGTAGTGGGGTTGCTTACATTTCACAGCACCGTGTTTACTGCTCCAGATATTGATTACTATGCCTCTTTGAGGCATAGGCAGTTGTTTGCCTAGCCAGTTGGGAGTGAATGGCCCAATTGAAATAGGGGTAGTTCGCAACAGGAACCCTCACCTGTGAGTTGGGTGTGTAGTCATCTTTATTTTTGGTCATTTTATTCTTGATAAAGTTGATGGACTATAATCAAGAATAATCTAATAGAAGTTGCAGTTTGTCTTTCTATAAGGAAAAATATTAGTTTTGTTCTATGTTACGATAATTTTTATTTCAAAAGGAGTCTGCATTTTAGAAAGTGGAAGATATGCGACCCTTGGAGTTGCGTAGATTCCTCCTCCTAAAAGTAAGTAGTCTTACCTAACCCTACCCTTAGCCCTTTCCTAACCATAACCCTCCATCCCCCAAAGCCTATCCATAACCTTCCCCTTAAGTCCTAACCCTAACCTAATCCCGCTGCTGCCTAACCCTAATGCACCCAGTGCAAGCGCCGCTGCCTCTCGCTATTGTGACCGGGAAATTGGTTTTCCTTGCTATTAGCAAACTTCTATTTTCAGCCTATTTCCAACAATGATACAGTTGTCATTTAGCTGTTCATGTTTTAAATTGGCAACCACCTTCCAAATATTATCTCCACCTACTATAAAATCTAAATGGTTAAATTAGTGGAATAGACCCAGAATTAATAACATCATGGTACTTATGCATTCCAAATGCGTAAGTACCCTGTGCGATTGTACGTGCGATTGTACGTGTGTATGTGGAAAATGCATGGTGGGCAGGGGTAACTGTATAGATTGTACAGTAAGGACTTGGTTAGACCATTACATACATATGGTCCTGCTTTATTCACCAGCCCCATTTTACGTGGTACGTAATAACTACCCTCGCATGCTCAGACTTTAGACGCTCACACATATAGAGTCCAAACAGATTTACGAGCGATCATTGGGAGTCCCCGGTCTGATGGGCTGCTTTTAGAAATAGAGACAGCTGAAAGTTCCTCTCTGGCTGTCTCTATTTTGAATGGAAGCCATTTTATATTTTTTTACTTTAGATTAATTTTTGCCGTAGACCCGCAGCGCCTGACGCAGACCTGCCGCTAAGTCCGGAGAGGTGAGTAACCTCTTCGTGGACTCTTAGTCTTAGGGGGTGGGGGTTAGAGTTAGGCTCTTAGGAAGGGAAGTTTAGGGACATAGGGCCAGATCCAGAGCTACGCTGGGCCGCTGGCCGTACGTAGCTCTGGTTCACTCCCCCAACACTCCCCCTGTGGCCGGCATAATAACCCACTGTTACGCCGGCTGAAGGCTACCTTAACTTCAGCCAGCGTAACAGTGGGTAACTACGCCAGCCACAGGGTCTTAAGTGCCTAACCCATCCCACCCTGCCTAATTTCCCTCCCCCTGCCTACTTTCCATAACTACAACGTAGTGCAGCATGACCCTTCGTCCGTAACTACATTGTAGTTACGGACACCCTATTCAGGAATCCTTGAATCATAGATTATGCCGGGCAACATCTGCCCGGCGCATGTGCAGAACGGCAGAAATGGATCTGCCCCAGAGAAGGGAAAGGTTAGGATTAGGCTGTGGGGTGGGGAGTTTTAGGGTTAGGCTATAGAGAAGGAAGGGTTAGTCTTCTCTCTTACCTATCAGAGCATCGCATTCAGTGTTCCGGGGATCGATTGCTATGCCTCATCAAGACATAAGCAATCAATATCCCAGCCAGTTTGGAACTGGCTTTGAGAAAACGGCCCTATCGAAAATTTCTAATCTCGTCCTTTCTAATCTGGCTGTTAGAACGGCTGTTCTAATCCGGGACCCACATTCACGAGCGACTGTGCCAATGGCTAAGGTTGGTAACATATGCAAGAAATATAAATTGAAACATATTTATACTCTGTTAAGGATTTGTCTCCCATATATTATATTACATTACAAGTGACAATTCAACTTTTAATAATAAAAATATAGAATACAAGAATATGTTCAGTGCCAGAAAATATAAACAGCATTTGTTTATGAAAGATGTAATTAACAGGG
>WWET01004917.1:76536-91955 GCA_011038615.1 Limnodynastes dumerilii
ATTGGACAGATCTCCTAGCATTCGGAACCAAAATCTGTATGTAAGGAAATCTGTTGTGTAACTTCTGCCCAGGCATGCGCACCTTGTATATAATGCAATAGA
Source organism: Limnodynastes dumerilii (assembly GCA_011038615.1). Lineage (NCBI taxonomy): Eukaryota > Metazoa > Chordata > Amphibia > Anura > Limnodynastidae > Limnodynastes > Limnodynastes dumerilii. The sequence goes on from WWET01004917.1 coordinate 76,639, forward strand.
GATTGTGCAAAGAAGAGCATTAAAATGGTGCATGGTCTGTCCCCTGCCATTAAGCTGTAAGTTCCATATGCACAATGCTTCATTTTTGCTCTTTATTGTGCATGTATCAAGAATCCTGAAGATCCTGCTAGAGATCCTGCTAGAGAAAGGGCTCCGTCAGGGAGCAATCAACAGGGGAAGTATTGATGTTCCATCATAGGTGTATCTATAATGGGTGCAGGGTGTTCGGTGCACACAGGCCCCTCAGAACAGGGGGCCCTGTGGCATTCTTCCTGCATCCATGTCTCTGTATATCAGGGTTGGCAGGGGAAGGGGGGCCCATTTGTCATCTATTTCTTCCCTCCAAGATCTCCCGGAGGGAAGAAAAAATAGCCGAATGGGCCCCCCTTCCCCTGAGGTGGGACTGTCCCGATTTGCGGGCTGCAAGAATGGGCGGGGCTTAAAGTGCACGTTAGGCCCTGCCCCTTTTGCAGTCCACAAATCGGGACAGTCCTGCCTCAGGGTAAGGAGAGAGGGGACCCATGTACAAATCCTGTACAAGGGACCCCTCACTTTTTAAAACGCCCCTGAGTTCCATCTTGTACAGACCCTCCAACATGATCCATTCCATTAGGTACAATATACTCTGCTTCTGAGCTTTCAACTGTCACACTCACCTGGTGAAATGACAACTGATATTTAAAAAAATATTTGTCTCAACAAAGGAGGTTACCATAGTAACTGAAAGTTGGAAACTGAGAAGCAGAGTATTTTGTACCTAATGGAATGGGTCATGTTGGAGGGTATGCTTGTACAATCTGGCTGACCACCCTGCAAGGTATGAACGTCTATATTCCTAGTGTCTAATCTCCACACATGACCAGTTAAGAGAGAGTTCTTTACACCAAGCTTAAAAATGGAGAGGAATGGAATCATCCTGGAATAGAATCAAATCTCCCCCAACAAAGAGTGATGAGCACTCTGAGTGTCTCCTAGAAAAAAAAGCCAAATCTGTCGCTTGAAACATTAAATTGGCAGTTCACAGCTGATAACAATTGACAAAACTCACTGATTATTGCATATGTATATGAGGATGCACACACTTCATTAGGAGAACAGGTAACAGTCTGCCCTGTGCAGGCTGCAGATAAACTATTCATACAGTTTGTACATTGGAGAGTATAGCCTAAAACAAAAAAAAGAGTTAAATAAGATACAACAAAATATTTCTGAACAAGACATCAAACTCTAGTTTTCATTTTATTTTCCTTTATTTCTTATGATCACGTGGAAGAATTGTAGAAATGCTTCAATGGATTATAACATTACAATAAAATATTACAAGACATTAGAAAACTTTTTGGGTGTGTTAATGTCTTACATAGTCAAATTAAAATGGATTTATTTGGAACATTTTACCACTTGAATTGAGAGGTGATGTTTTGTAACTCAACTCTAAATTAGAGATTAAAAAAAATATGTTTAGTAATGCGTGCTGCGTGTAATAAGCAAAATTAGCCAATAATTCCCTTGTATGCAAAAAAAACAAAAATAATTTGCACCCGTCACATGGGAATACGCAATCAATCACATCTACCAAATTATAAAAACTAGGAAACAGCACCTCCGAACCCTAATATTGTTTGTAACAGATGAAATTTGTTTCCCTGTAATTCAGCATGGTTCTGTCCAGGTGTAACTTTCCTCCTGATTTTGGGCCGTATTCAGAGATCCATTTTTAAAGATCGGGCCGCAATTATACACACAGCCGGTGCAGGCCAAACCCCCTCACACCCATGACAATCCCCTCTCTCGGCCGTGCTCTTGGTGACTTCCTCCTCCATAGACCACTTGTATCTTTCCTAGTGCTGTCCCGTGCGAATATGTCCTCCATATGTGCGATTCATGATAGTCGCGCCCACTTTCCTTAATTTAAATGCCTCCCCCCACCCATTTTTATTTAAATTTTCCCGTGCGTATTTTTGCATCGCATATCCGGACGTATGTATCCACATGCGATTCCCAAGTCCGTCCGTGAGGAACTTCTACGTGTATAGTCTACGTGAACTACGTAAATAAATTTACTACGCATGCGTGGTTTAAACCTGCCTAAAAATACGCACGGGATTCATTGTGAAAACGGTTCTATGAATCAGACTCTTTCTCTTATATTCAAACTCTGGAGCCAGTCTTGTTTTATTAATAATGATTAAATCCAGTACCTCCAGAGGGGCAGATGAATCTGATTTCAGTTGTTCCCCCATTAAAGCTGAAGGATTGACTTTTCAAATCACACAAACTTGGGGTGGCACAGCCTCGGAAAATAGATGTGCTGTTGGTGGTTCCCGCTGCAAAAAAGTAATAAGGTCTGTTATTGCTGGGTTGCTCTATCTATATACCCATTTGTTTAATAGGTAACCACCCCCTTTAGCATTGAGGAACCTGTGCTACCTTAGGTATTCCATATCACGCACATGGAAATTCCCACACTGTATACTTCATAAAAGTTAACACCCACTTATGAACTTAGCCCTGCCTTTCTGTCACAAATGTCATTGGCCCTGATTCCCAATTATGAAGCTTGTGCATGCGTGATAGGTCATTTACGCAATCTATGTACCAGTTAGGTATGTAGATTGCCTCTGTGCAGTCTTCAAAGGCCGCACGGAGTAGTTTAGTTAGAAAGAGGCGGTCTAATTCCGCATCGGGGAGTGATTAGGTAGAAGTCGGAGGAGGGGGATATAGATTAGCCGGGGAGGGTGGGGAAGAGGTGGGGAGAGGCATTGTCTTCTTAAGAAGGAAACTATGCACAGTTAGATAAGAAAGCCCTAAGCACTCTTAAGTGAATCAGGGCCATCATGCTGGAGTCTAAATGGGTATTTATATGTTTCAATCGGTTAGCACAGATTCTCTGGCAGCTCTTAGCATGCGCACAATGGAAAAAAGGTCACAATAGAACAAAAATGCACTTAAGTTTAGACAAATTTGGAAATCTGGAACCACCCAAGGTTCTTATACTAAAGATGAGAGATAAATACTGTGGGGTAGATCCAGAACTACGTCCGTCTTCCATAGACAGACGTAATTCAATAAACAGTAGCTACTGCGCATGCGTAGTAGCTCTTGTACGTAATCTGCGTATCGTTTCTATACGTAGATTGCGTATATGCGGTCTTTTAGACTGCATATACGCAATCTACATATCGAAATGGTACGCAGATTACGTACAATAGCTACTACGCATGCGCAGTAGCTACTGTTTATTGAATTACGTCCGTCTATGGAAGACGGACGTAGTTCTGGATCCGGCCCAGTATCTGTATAGGTTGGGAATATTAATAGACTTTTTAAGGGTAAAATGTAGCCTATGAACTGACGTCCTATCAGAAGAAGCTTAAAAGAAAAACCACTGAAAACTTTATTTTTAAGAGTTCACGTGTTTTGTTTTTTAAAAAAGGATTTACAAAAGCATCAAATACTCTTGGAAGAAAAGTTGTTAGAATTTTTGTTGGTCGGAGTAATCTTCAGTAACTGATAAAATTGTTTGGTGATGGAACCAAAAGGATATAACATGTTTTGTCTTGAATATCAAAGCCTGCAAGCTATGTCTAAGTAATGACAATGGCAGAGTGCTGGGTTTAGACATGTCTTACCATTTGGGTTTGGATTTGGCTCATTTGCAGGAACACATAAGCATGGTCAGTGTAGGATCAACAACAAACCACTTTTTCAGGCTAGCCTACCATTTCTCCACCTAACCTTACCAGCCCTCTTCATCTTCATCCCTGTGTCTCCTGTTTGTTTACCCTCTCCCCTTTAGCATGTTAGCTCTTATGAGCAGGGTCCTCCTCCCTCCTGTCATCACCCCTCTACCTTGTCCTCATTAATTCCCACATTCTCTCTCTATTGTCTATCTCCCTCCTTATTCCTCTGCTCCTACACACATATCTCCCGCCCTGCTTGTTTTATTTTCACTACATATGGTTCTGTTATTTTTGCACTATACTTTATTTCTGCATTGTATTCTTATTGTATTTCCTATTTTACCTAATGTGTAACCTGTCTATTAATTAATGTATTGTATATGTATTTATTTTCTTTCTTATTGCCTCTGTTCGGTGCTGTTAATACCATGTTATGCCTTATAATTAAACGTTAGTATTAATAATATTACACAGCAGATTTTATTTTCATCTGTCCTGTTTGATACAATGAATAGTTACGAGAACTGATTTGAAAATTATTATTGCTTTACCTGTTACCACAGATCGGAGAATACACATAGTCTCGCTCCCAGTACAATTCATACTTTGAGCAGTATAACAGTAGTCTGTTTTATCTGACTGGCAAGTTCGACATATCACTCCATTGGCATCAGAGCTATTAGCTGGTACAGGTACTATTGGGAACAAAAAACACATTATAATATAATATAATATAATATAATATAATATAATATAATATAGTATAATATAATAACCAAGGGTAGCACAGTAAATAGTTTATGGACAAAGATGTAAGAAAACCATATCCGGAACCTCTTATCAAATATTCTTTCAAAAGATCTGGAATTGCGGCTAACATAGAAATGTGGGGAAAAAAATTATTTTTCTTCATAAAAATCAAGGACTGAATCCATAGTTTTAAAATAAGAACCATGTTAAATTTCAGGTCATTTTCGATACATTTTTTCCTTGTATGCAGAGAAATTATTTAGCTTTTGTTACCTGCACCTGAATTTGTTTAAATCTGTTAGAGTATTTAGACTTTAACGAGGTAACATCACATCTCAGCTCTAAAAGCTCGGTTCACACTCGGTTCCATACAACAGCTGATTTACGCAAGATGTTTTTATAAATCACCTGGTTTGAAGTCACTGGGCATTGCTGGGAGCCCCCGCTACGATGGGTGGCTTTCGGAAGTAGAGACAGCCGAAAGTTCATTTTCGTCTGTCCCTATTTCGAATAGCAGCCATTTTTAGATTTTTTTTATGAATGAGTGAATATGCAGATTGGCATAATCACCCATTCAACCGGACCCACCGCAGGAGAGGTAAATAACCTCTCCAGGAACTCTTACTGTTAGGGGAAGGGTTCGGATTAGGCTCTAGGGAAGGGAGGGTTAGGTCTGTGGAAGGGAAGTCTTATGCTTAGGCTGTGGAGAAGGGAGTCTTAGGAGCAGGGTGTGGGGAAGTGAGTGTTAAGGTCAGGCTGCGGAGAAGAGAGACTTAGGGTCAGGCTGTGGAGAAGGGAGGGATAGTGTCAGGTTGTGGGGATGGTTGACTTAGGGTCAGACTGTAGGGAAGGGAGACTTAGGGTCAGGCTGTAGGGAAGGGAGACTTAGGGTCAGACTGTAGGGAAGGGAGACTTAGGGTCAGGCTGTGCGGAAAGGAAGGTTAGGGTCAGGCTGCGGGGAAGGGAGGGTTAGGGATATGCTGCGGAGAAGGGAGACTTAGGGTCAGGCTGTAGGGAAGGGAGGGTTAGGTTTAGGCTGCGGAGAAGGAAGGGTTAGGGCCAGGCTATGGGGCAGGGAGGGTTAGGGATAGGCTGCGGAGAAGAGAGACTTAGGGTCAGGCTGTGGAGAAGGGAGGGATAGGGTCAGGCTGTGGGGATGGGTGACTTAGGGTCAGACTGTAGGGAAGGAAGACTTAGGGTCAGGCTGTGGGGAAGGGAGACTTAGGGTCAGACTGTAGGGAAGGGAGACTTAGGGTCAGACTGTAGGGAAGGGAGACTTAGGGTCAGGCTGTGCGGAAAGGAAGGTTAGGGTCAGGCTGCGGGGAAGGGAGGGTTAGGGATATGCTGCGGAGAAGGGAGACTTAGGGTCAGGCTGTAGGGAAGGGAGGGTTAGGTTTAGGCTGCGGGGAAGGAAGGGTTAGGGCCAGGCTATGGGGCAGGGAGGGTTAGGGATAGGCTGCGGAGAAGGGAGACTTAGGGTCAGGCTGCGGATAAGGGAGAGTTAGGGTCAGGCTGTGGAGAAGGGAGACTTAGGGTCAGGCTGTAGGGAAGGGAGGGTTAGGGTCAGGCTGTGGGGAAAGGAGGGTTAGGGTTAGGGTACTAGAAGAGGAGGGTTAGGGTAAGCATTACTGAACAGATTGAAGTTTGCTTTGCCTCTATGAGATCGAAATAGGGCCATTTGCAACAGGGACCCACGCCCACTGCGCATGACCAGAACACTGGGCTACACACAGAACGCTGGAGCGGCCAGACCATTCTTTATATGTACATTGTCCTGGCCTTCATATTCAAATCGTACAGTAAGGACTGGGTTTAGCCCTTTTATACGATTATCTTCTCCACATGTTTAACCTTACATGCAGGCAAGATGAGGTAGGGCTCCAGACTCTTAAGTGCCTAGAATTCTGTACCTAGAAGGGAGAGACATAGGGGTGCACTACCCTCTCACGTGCGGATTCTCAAACCTCTGAACACTACAGAACACATGTGCAGGTTTGTATCCGGCCCTGAGACTGTGGCAATGAGACATTTTTTTTCTTAAAGATGCACGATGCACGCCCATTCATTCATACCGTTGCGAGTCCCCGCAACGATGGCTGTCATTACGAAGTAGGGACAGCCGAAAGTTTCTTTTAGGTTGTCTCTGTTTCGAATGACAGCCGATTTAGAATTTCTTTTTTAGGAATGGGTGAATATGCAATTCGCCTGAACACCGGAGAGGTGAGTAACCCTCTCCGGGGACTTAGGGTTAGGCTGCGGGGGGGGGGGAGACTGGAAGTTAGGTTTAGAGCTAGGGTTAGGGAGTGGGTTGTGGATAAAGGGCTGTATGCAGAGCTCCAGTCGCATTGCAAAGTTTTCTGGTATGTTCTACTGTGCATGCGCAGTAATTCTGTAACGTAATCTACGTTACTTGTTGCAACGTAAATTGTGTATACGCAGTCTTTAAGAGACGTAAAATAGTTACTATGCATGCGTATTAGCTATTATTGGTAAATTAAGGACATATGTACAATACATCTGGAGTTGTGAATCTGAGCCCGTGACTGTAATCATACGTAACTTGTGAGTAACTCCGTATGAAAGGGTGTGAAGGGAGGCATCTAAATTGTACAGTATGGGCTGAGTTAGGCACTTACATACGATAAGGCATTACATACGAACAAAGGTACACAAGGAAAAGTTAAGCAGGGTTCTGAACATATAAGTTGTCTAAGTTATGTAAGTGAGATGGGAGTGCCAGGGGGAGGGCATTAATCCTTAGAAGTGCGTAATTTAGGTACGCTTGCATACAAAATGACCATAAGTCTGGATCTGGCTCGATGGGCTTGATCCAGAACTACGCCAATGCGCTATGTGTGCTTAGTAAAGCACAGTGTATTGGCGTTCACTCTCCCCGACACTCCCCCTGTGCGAGCGTATTTACCCTCGCTTACGTCGGCTGAAGGCTACTCTAACTTCAGCCGGCCTAAGCAAGGGAAAATACGCTCGACAGGAGCGTTTGGACGCAAACCCCTCCCTTCCTCCCTCATTAAACTAACTCCCCCCTGCCCACCTACACTAACCTGAACGTAGTAACGCTGGGGGAAGCCCCCTCCAGCGTTACTACGGACGCCCGATTGTTGAACATCTGCCCGGCGCATGCGTAGATCGGCTTTTAAGCCGATCTTATGCTGCTGGCTGGCGTTTTAACGTGGCGTCAGAACTTAGCGTAGTTCTGGATCAGGCCCGATGAGTGTAAAATCGGTGGTACCTGGAGCAGAAACTGCAATATGTTTTCTCAGGGTCAAGGTGAAAAGGCAAAAACGGCCTTAAATTGCTCATTATTCACTTCTAAGATGGTGCAGCTAATTCCAAGCAGAGAAATGTTAGCGGAACTTACATGTAGGTACGGGGGGGGCACAGTTGTCAGTGTCACAACACATGATACTTGTCCTGATATTTCTATCCGGAAGACTCATGCTCCCATTCAGGTTACATTGACTGATAGGCAGACAGGAGCGTGTAAAGATATCTTTAATTGTGCTGTTGTCAGCTGCGGAAATAACAGAAATTAAACAGAAACAAACAAAACATATCTATCTATCTATCTATCTATCTATCTATCTATCTATCTATCTATCTATCTATCTATCTATCTATCTATCTTGTCCTTTAATTATATTATATTACATTCTACACAATGATGTTGAGGTAAGGTTTAAATCGCTGACCGTTGATGAACTTGTTGCAAAGAAACTTACTGGTGTTTTTTATGCTTGTGTATGAGGAGCCACACAGCTTATCAGAAGAACAATTTACAGCCATGCCTGTGCAGCTTGTAGAGATTGTTGATGTACACGTGGTACAATAAAGAGAGAGGCCTTGAGGGAAATAAAAAAAAAGAAATCAAATGAATGAAGTAAGTCATGTAGAGTTTGTAGATGAGCATTGCCTTCATGTTATTAGCATTTAGAGACGAGCGGTTCCAACTGTGTTAAATCAGACAGATCCAAATTTAAGGGTTCAGAGGAAACTGAGATTCCTCCTGCCAAACTTGGATCACAAATCGAGACAAAACAACTTATTTTTCTTAATTTTTATCATAATCTTGGGTTTTGGACTCTACATAAGACGATGCCAGCTGCCATTCTAATGCTGTTACTTAAGCAAAATCTGCACAAATACAAGCAAGGAGAGTTAAAGTAGCCCTATGGATGCAAAGGTCAGCTAAAATCCATAAAGTGGGAGTGTCATATGGGAGTCACCTTGTTGCCTTGTCACGTTGCATATATTTACGAATGCACGCATACATATTTCACAATTATCTGTGAATCAGGCCTAATATTTAATCAACACACAATACATAATGACAATATATGTCTTATTGTGTTGCTTTTATTTGTAAATTACTGAACTAGAGAAGAATATTTATTTATATTTATATAAGTTAATTTCTTTGTTATGCAGATTATTAAAACTTCAGCTAAGTCTTTTTAACTTAATATTTTTTTAAAGTTTTTTTTATTACAATATTGTGTATTCAAAAAAGAAATATATATTATAATAATAGTTTTGCTTTAAGAAACTAGGAAGAAATTTGTCACACAGCTTCAAGCACCATTAATATATAGTGTAAGAGTGAACACAGAAACAGGTGGAAATGTACACCTACACCTGGGCAAATCTATGTTTAACTGTAGCCTGAGGCTAATATAAGCTGGGAAAACAGAATTAGAGTTGAGAGGTTGATTTTCCCAACTCAACTCTAAATTACAGATACAAAAAAAGATATAAAGGATATGAGTTCTATGTGTAAAATCTATAATTTTTCCCCTGCATACAATAAAAATTATTATTACATATTTGCACCCCTCCTATTGTGACAATCACTTACACGTGTTTTAAGGGCAAAACAGGTGCAATTTTACACTTAAGCAAAATCACGTTGCAATGTGAGGAATTCAAATTAGCTGTAATTGTTTTGCTTACAGTGAAAATACTTTGCTTTTGCACATAGAGCTCACTTATTGTAAAGCTATCTGAGTGATCTGTAAATGAGAAATGAGCTAGGAAACTTCACCTTTCATCTCTAATTCTAATTCCGTTTCCACAGTTTTAATTTGCTGTCCCTCAAAGTTCAACATGGTTTTGTCCAGGTCTTCACCGCTGCTCTGGATGGGTTTGGTTTGCCCATACGCTGTATGTTTGCAACACCACGCATTTCGACAATGCAGCTGCGACAACAGGGATTTATTGCGGTTCTAATTAAGACAGCATGGACACCACGATGGCTTCCACGGCAACAGGTATGCTTTTCCCCAAATCCTAACCCTTGCTCTAATCCTCACCCCAACCCCCTAATCTGTCTCTCTAACCCTAACCCTTCCCTCACCTTAACCATCTTCATCACACAGCCTAACCTTAAAACTCCCCTCTCTGCAGCCTAACTCTAACCTTGATTATAGCAACCAATCAGATTGTAGCTGACATTCTCTTGTAAGTAATAGGAAAGTGAGAGCTAGAATCTGATTGGTTGCTATGGGCAACATCTCCACTTTACCAAACCCGCAGGTTAGTAAATCTGGCCCATAGTATAATTCACAACCACAACTTAGCATGAATACATATATACTCAACTTTCAATCATACATATAGTGGAACAGTTACAGAAACTACAAATGTAATACTTCCATCACTTGCTCCAAAAATGCATACTTTCTTATGATTTATCATTTGGAAAAAAATAGCAATTAGCAATGCTAGAACTAATATCATAAAGAATTCTCAGGAGCTGGCTGACAAATATTAGCCTAGGGGCAGGCCTAGGATACAGCGAGTATTAGAACCAATCCTGGAAGCCCATTCTGGTACTGGATATGGACATACCACCCAGCTCAGTCAGTTCCTTTGCATAATATGTGCTAATAAATTCAATTTAATAAAAAATGTATATATTGTGATACTTACTAGTTCCTGTAAGCGCAGAGAGCACACACAGCACTCCCAACAGATGAAACATGGTGGAGAGGAAGTTTTTAAAAGTCTGATCTGAGTTGAGATGCTGGTTGTAGAATAAAAGGTACGTGAATAAGGGAAATATGTTTTTTTGCTATTGTAAAAGTGTGTACAGCGTAGATGAGGGTGTGACAGCATAGCCTGTCCCCTTTCAGGTTTTGTATGTTTTATTTTTTTTAAAGATCACAGAAAAAGGAATGTTGAATTTCTCTGGTTGTGGAGTCAAACCACACCTTGTTTTTGTCTGCAAAATGTCACAAAGTGTGATACACCTGTCATTGTCACTTGTCCTTGTTAAACACATCAATCTGCAGGTATTTACAGTGATATTTATTACTAAGGAGAGGAAAAAAAATCAGGGAGTCTAAGGTGAAAGAGAGGGGGGTAGAGAAAGGAAGTGTGAGAGAAAGAGAGAGAGAGAGAGAGAGTAAAAGAGAGAGGAAGAGGGGGGGAGAGAAAGAGAAAGAGAGAGATAGAAAGGGAGAGGGAGAGAGAGAGGGGGGAAGAAAGAGAGGGAGAGAGAGAAAGAGAGATAGGGCCTGATCCAGACCTACGCTCGTCCGTGTTTTTCGTAAGCGTAAAAGCGCCTGTTTGTATTTACTACGCATGTTTGCGGCAAATGTTAAGCAAAGAAATGCTAAGCGTATGGGCCTTGAGCGTGCCAGCTTCGTAACAACGAAAGAAGGGGCGTGCCAGCCATACGAAACACGTAATTATGCTTTGTGGGTGGGGAGATTTTTAAATCGTACAGTATGGGCATGCTAAGCGTTGTAAATACGCATGGATGCTACGGACGCCCGCTGTTACGCTCAGAAAAGTTAGAGTAGGGTTTGGTTGGCGTAAAACGGCATAAATACAGCCGACCGAGGAGTGTGCCTAGGGGAGTGCTTCGTAGGTAAGCTGGCGTAAATACACCACGCTCAAGGGCGTAGTATTTGCATAGGTCTGGTTACCGCCCATAGAGAGCAAGAGAGAGAGATAGAGCTAGAGAGGTGGGGGAGAAAAAGCAGGAGAGAGAGAAAGAGAGCGAGAGAGGGAGGGGGGAGAGCAAGAGAGAGAGAGAGAGAAAGAGGTAGAGAGAGAGGGAGAGAGCGAGACAGAGAGAGAGAGAGAGAGAGAGATAGAAAGAGGGAGAGAGAAGAATAAAGCTGTTTTCTTCTGTTCCTCCTCCAGTGATGTCAGGATCTTCGAGATTCCGCTCTTATGCTTATGTATAGAGGTGGGGTTCTCAACCCCGTCCTCAAGTTTGACTAACAGTCCATGTTTTGTAGGTCTCCCTGCAAAACCTGTGGAGCTTTTGAAATGTAACTGTTAGTTATGAGCACACCTCCAGCAAGGAGATTTTAAAAACTTGAACCGTTAGTGGGACTTGAGGACAGGGTTGAGAACCCCTGGTATAGAGGAATCCTTAAGATTTTTACAGTGCTGAAGCCAATCCTCAATTGCTATGCACTCTCGCCCCTTTCCCACCCACCCCATCAGCTGTCCTCCCATTCTCATTTTGTCCTACCACTTTCCCATTTTTCCCCACAGTCCCATTATCGCTAAATCCTTAGCTATTGCTACTTGCATTTTGGTGTATACCATTTAGGTACATACAGTAGATTGAGTATGTGTTGTCTTTAACACTTAGAAATATAAGAAGGAACAGGCGTGTCATGCCATCCTCTGTCCTTTATTAAGAAGAGTGGGGGGAGGGAGGGAATTAAATGAGACATGGAGGGCGTGGGAAAAGGATCAAAAGTGCATATTTTGCTTCTTAAGGAGGACAATACGAATGGTTAGTTAAGGAATCCCTATGACCCTCTTAAGTGCCATAAGGTTTCTAAAAATGTGGGCGGGTTGTGTGGCAGAGGGGGCACAGGTTTATTAATTATGAATTGATGCAGATAGAAAGACTATAAAATTTGGGGATGAAGCAGAAGGTGACCAGTAGCAGGTGGGTGTCACCTCAGGAAGCTTAAATTGACAACTAAGAGTCATCAAACAAGGCGCCCCCACCACACTCCAAAATCCCCGCCTCCACCACTTTAATTGCACGCCCCAACTTTTGTGAGGTGGCAGACCAGGACCCCGTCGCGGGGCAGGCGACCTTGCATTCCCTAGAAGGGTGCTGCCCAGCAGACATTTCACCACTTCTTTATGCGCCAATAATAATACAAATGGCGCATAATACAAATGGTGACAACCCACCTCCGCCTACCGCCAACCCATGAAAAGGAAATGACGTTAAAAATGACATCCTATCCAATTGGGCAGGGAGGGTAACGGAAATTCTCCACACAGATTGATGCTTACACACATACACAGCCCTTATAAAAGCTATGTCACCTGACCCAAACCCACTTGCCGTTAAACTATCTAATCAAAACCCAGGCTACATTAGCATAACCTTCCAGAACAATCTACCATCCCACAACAATTGAATACTGTGTTATGGGGCCCAGCTGGCAGTTTATACTCCTTCCCACTTATCCAGTGCTCAGTTCCTTTTCTGATCTGTGAATCAGGTTCTGAACCTCAGGCAATAGTACGGTATGTACAGTGATTAGTATAATGTTAATAAAGTAACATGCATTACTCATAAAGGTGTGAAAATCCATTCCTTTAAATGTGTCAACTTCATATTCAAATTCCGTTTTGTCTTCTGTGATTTATCACCTGTAATGCATTATTTCCCACGTATTTATACTGATTATTACACATAATCAGTTATTTACACATTTATATTGATAAACACAGATTCATAGCTTGAAATTTTAGAAGCAGGGACAAAAATAAAGAATGATGCCCCTAAAATGATTTCGTAATAAGTTTGGGGTAGATCCAGACTTAAGTACGACAGTGAATTTTCACATGCTGCATGCGTAAATTTAGCTGCTTGTACGTACTGCACATGTGCACGGCAGATGTTACGCATCGTAACTCAGATCCTACGTAACTTGTTCGTAATTGTGTACAAAGAGGCGTGTCATCCCTACGCAATCAGAAAAAACGCATTGTAGGCGGAGGAAGGCATTTAAATGGTACAGTATGGGCAGGGTAAGGCAGTTACGTGCGACAAGGCGATACGTATGACCGCAGATACGCAAGGAAAAGTTAAGGTAGGGTTTGGAACTCGTAAATCAGCTAACGTGCGTTCAGGGAGAGTGCCCAGGGGGATGCATTATACTGATTTGTACTTAAAGGGAACTTAAGTCTGGATCTGGCTCTTTAACTTTAAATATGAAATTACGGCTCCTGACTATATGGACACCTAGGGTTGGATCCAAATCTCAATAGGACATCCTACTTATGCACACAGAGGGCCTGATTTACACTTAACAAGGCTCTAGGTTCTTAATTATACATAAAAAGAAGCAAGGCGACTCCCCTGACATGCCCCCACCAGTTTTCAGCTTCTTAACTGACTTACAAATGCCATAGCGCTACCTTATTAGGTTCTTAGTTGTGTGCATAGGGTGGCTAACCCGCACCCAGATTGCTCATTTAAATATCTCCCTCCACCCAATCTTCTTATCTTCATTCTTAAGTTTTCCCGCCACGCCCCTTCCTTCTTAAGGCATTAAGAACCTTGAGAAAATAGGTTTGTTATGATGATTCAAAGCTGTCCCGTTCTTAAGTCCTATATAAATTGTGTATATTGCGTATATTAGGTTACTACGCATGCGCAGTATATCACTTGACTAATATATGCACTTAAAAAGCTGCAGATTCTTAAGTGTGAATTAGGTCCAGAGTGCGTAAGTGGGGAGTCTGGATGGAAGAGCTCATGTACCCTGCAGATGTTACGCGCGATCAGTGCACATATCTACTACTGTACAGTTCCATATGACAATAGATCTGTCCGAAGGGGGCGGGTCTCAAGGGCGTAACTATAGTGGGTGCAATGGGTTCAGTTGCTGCAGGGCCTGGTGGCTTATGGGGCCCGCCAGCCCAGCAATCACCCACAGCACCCCCTTTACTCATAAGCAGGATTAGGTAGCTGTGGAGTCTGTCTCCCCAGCGCTGCAATAGAGGGTCACAGTGGATGGACAATTCATCTGCTGTGACTCTCCAGCATCGCTGCTGAGACAGCTCCCTCTGCATACAGTCTCATCCAGCTCTTCGGTAGTTGTTAGCTACAAGTAGGCTAAAAGATCTCTTGCTGATGTCATTCATGCCCATGTGACCAATCACCTGATTAGAGAGAGGAGTCACGGTTTCCTCCGTTTCCTGTAGGTTCCTGTCTCTGCTGCAGCACATGGAAGGAGTGATTTCAGGTACAAATGTGAGTGTAGCTTGTCTTTTGGGTGCAGCGTGTGTATGTGTAGCTTGTCTTATGGGTGCAGTGTGTGTATAGCTTGTCTTATGGGTGCAGTGTGTGTGTAGCTTGTCTTATGTGTGCACTGTGTGTGTATGTAGTATGTCTTATGGGTGCATTATGTGTGTGTGTGTGTGTGTAGTACTTTGTGTATAATTTGGCTATTTATTACACTCCACTATATGGCATATGCTTATGATAAAACCATGGTACTTATATTCATTTTCTATATTTTCTATTATTATTATTATTTTTCTTATATATTAAATGGTGGATATTTTATATATATATTTGTTATTAATATCAGTAAAGTGATTTTATATATATATATATATATATATATATATATACACACACACACACACACACACACACACGCTGGCGATCTTTTCTATATATTATTATTATTATTTTTCTTATATATTAAATGGTGGATATTTTATATATATATTTGTTATTAATATCAGTAAAGTGATTTGATTTATCTATCTATCTATCTATCTATCTATCTATGTATCTATCTATCTATCTATCTATCTATCTATCTATCTATCTATCTATCTATCTATCTATCTATCTATCTATCT
>WWET01004917.1:97219-110283 GCA_011038615.1 Limnodynastes dumerilii
TTTCATTTCAAGTTCTTAGCACTAAAAGAAAAACTACAATATACTATAAAATATAATTATATTATTAATATAACATATAATCAAAGAAACAGACAATTAACACAGCAGTCAACACTGCTAGACGACATTTAAATGGTTGTACAAAAATTTATAACAAGGCTTTCAACAAGAAAAAGAGGACGACGACTGCTGTGAGGAAATCGCTGTGTATACGAATGCTTCCATTAGTACAAGTGTAGCTGATCTGGGAATTGAATTGATTACTGCTGACAGACTGGGAACCAAAGTTGCAGATTTTTGGAGAGGCACAACCACGAACAGCAACTATGTATTGCTTTTGTCCTGAAGAATCTAAAAGAAAAAGAAATATCTTAGCAAACATATTCATTGTCCCTTGGTAAATGATAAATATTTCAATGTAAAATTACTAATTTGAAATAGAAGCAAAAAGCCGGTGGGGTAAGCTGATCTTCATTGCTTGGAGACTGTTCAGATATTTGACGCTAATTTCATGCATCAACTAACCCAATACTATCGCTTGCCATAAACTCCACTTGAGAACTTTTTGCCTGAATATCGGCTAGTCCAGTGCAATAAATAGAACTATAAACATCTGAATTTCCTCATCAGTCTCATGTACCTGAACCTATCTCAATTTCTTTGCTGGGAGGTTCTCCTAAATGTATTTCGGTCATTATAACTTCCTATAATTATTCATTATAATATATGGTCTTTTTTTTATTCTGATGGATACTAATATGTAGTTTTTAAAACTGTTATAAATTAAATAAATTTGATACTATTTGAATACACTTGAAGCGCTTATTAGTTTTTTGTTTTTTTTTTTGAATGGAGCTGACATCAAACATTCCTTACTTAAATCCGCAGCCGCAGTACAGAACATGAGTGATAAATGGAGCTGACAATTGTGCTTAGGTAAAGCCTTCTCAAAATCAAGGAACATTCGCCCATACATGGTGCAAAAATGCATTAATGGCAGGTCAATCTGCTGGGGAAAGTTGAATAAGGCTTTAGAAATCATTAAACCTTTGATTACTTAATAATTAGCTGCTAATGGCTTCCTGCAGAGACCAGACAATGGGTGAGCTTCATTGTCTGAGCCAGCAGCTGTTCATTGGTAAATAAACAAACCTCTAATGATTTACTAATGGACTGCAATCTAACTGTCCCACCGTGTTTCAAAATTAATATCTTAGAATGAAAAGCAGTATTTGAGCTCCGCTGTGATGTTACTCATTCACTATTCACAGCGGGAGCTTCCAGGCAATGTTTAACTATATATAATTATTGCTTACAGCTAAAAGGTAAGTAAACACACTTTTTAAAATTAAAATTAAAATTTTTACTTAATCCCTAACAACTTTTCCCAGAAAGTAGGCCAGCTACACATGGCAACTTTGGTAAAGATGAATGTGTACACTTCTATATCTTCGGTGTGTTTAGGGTCTGGGAATAGAATATTATCTACTGTATATAGTGGGTGTGGGTACGCGGCAAGAAAATCTGATTTTCGAAAAATCTGATTTCTCCCAGCCAGTTGCAAACTGGCTTGGATTTCGATTGCTATCGATCCACGGAGCACCAAAAGCTCTGTGGTCAGAAAAGAAGTAAAAAAAATAGTCCCACACTCTTTTCCCTAACCCTAATCCTCCCCTCTCACTACCCTAACCCTAACCCTCGCTTACTGGCAGCCTGGCCCTAACCCTTCCTTTCCTGCAGCCTGACCCTAACCCTCCTTCCCCTGCAGCCTGACCCTAACCCTCTCCCCCTGCAGCATGACCCTAACCATAACCCTAACCCTATCCCCATCCCTAACCCTAACCCTGCAGAGATAATTTACTTACCTGTTCCAGGTCCAGCGATAGCAGCGACGGAGGTGCGGTAGAGGGATATTGTGGTGCGGCGGAGGGATATCACGCATTGTGAAAGTGAATGGGTGAAGTATGCCGAACGGCATACTCACCCATTCATTAAATAAAAGTATAAAACAGTAAGTATAGGAAAAAGGGACATCCGAAAAGGAACTTTTGGATTTCCCTTTTTCAAAATTAAGAGTTTCGTTCTGGAGAGTGTAACCAGTTTATAGTGTGTCATTCCCAAACTCCTATATACCCCACATACACTGAAGTATGTGCCACCTCAGACCTTTAATATACTTTATGCAATATGCCAGCTCCAGATCTCTAATATACCCCAACAGGTGGATGAAGCGGAGGAGACAAGTGTGACATGTGCTGCTGTGCCTTATACTATAGGAGCTGCACTTTCAATCTTCACAGACGTTCATAAAGCCTTGGTCTCTATGATTCCTCCAGGAATTTTTTTTATTCTTGCTGTATCTGAGGGAGGGTGGGGGCACTCAGAACACGCATGTTCCACCCACGTTTACAAACTTCCAAAAGTTTGAACCTGTCTTAAGTTTTTTTTTTTTTTTTTACTCAAGTGCCCAGGAAATCCTGGAAATACGAAGGTTTGGATGGGTAAAAAGAGGGAGGCAACACCTATATTTTCACCAGACTATGGACCAGATTCACACCTTAGAATCTCCGGTATGTAGGTATTTAGGTATGTAGATTGCCTCCATGCAATCTTTAAAGACCCTACGGACTAGCTTAGTTAGAAAGAAGCAGCATAATGCCACCATGGGGAGTGATTAGTTAGAAGTGGGATTAGGGATGGAATTAGATTAGCCGGGGAGGGCGGGGGGAAGTGGGGAGAGGCAATGTCCGTGCGTTGTTTCCTTCTTAAGAAGGAAACAATACACAGTTAGTTAAGTTAGTTAAGGTAGCCCTATAGCACTCTTAAGTGCCATAAGGTACCTAAAAAGGGGGGTGGGTTAGGGGCAGAACGGGTGAGTTAGGTGCAGATCTCTTAAGTATCAATCCGGTCCTATGAGAGAATACCCGCTTGTGAAGTTAGTTCCAGTCCCCTGTTGGAAATGTCATTACGCTTAAGCCTGGGTTTGTCGCAATCCATTATAATCAGTAAGCAGGCATTTGCATGCACAATGTGAAAAAGTGCAGACAGTCCAACTAAAATGGATGGAGGTTGAGCAGATTTTAATAGTTGGATCCAGCGTATATGTTGAAAGACTAAAAAAAGGCTACTAGTTATTTTCCAAGAATATACAAGTTGTATATTGCAATATCACAATTCACATGATTATATTGATATTTACCTGATAGTTGTGAGGACTGTAGTACACACATTGTCTCATTTCCTGTACACTGAATGGTGGTGGAGGTATAACACCAATTGGAGTTCACCGTGAGGCAGGTTTGGCATATCACTCCATTGGCCACATTGGAAGAGCCACTCTGGGGTACTGTAGATGTGTATAGAGAGATAAATAAATCAGTGTTTTGTTTTTTTAAAGTTATTTATATGATATTTCCCCCACTATTTACTGTTGATTAGTTGCTTCTAGTCATATTTTCAGATTTTAAAATAACAATACAGGAAAGAGTGTAAAGGGGTTGTGGTGCATGNNGAGTGTAAAGGGGTTGTGTGGGATGGGTTCAGGATGGGCATCTGACTGGTTCCCCATTGGATTAATGTGGATCAGTTGAGATTTTTTTCTTAAATAAGTCATTGCTTTGTTTATAAAGGAAAATTTCCTTTTAAACCAAATACCCTCCAGTTTATACTCATGCCCCTGTATTCTAAAATATCTTTTCTTTTGAAAAATGTCCCCTTTTGTACCTGGTAATACCCCTTGATATATGTGAAAGCTGCTATGATATACCCCCTGTCTCTTCTCTGCTCCAAGCTATACATGTTTACTTCCTCTAGTTCATTTTTGTGTCACAGGCCATGCACTATTTTAGTTGCTCTTCTTTACATGTTCTCTAATGTATTTATGTCCTTCTGCAGATATGGCCTCCAGATTTGAACCTGAACAGTATTTCAGGTGAAGCCGCACCAATTACCTATAAAGTGACATCACTATTTCTCTCTTTTTGCTACGCCCTCTCTCTATACAATCAAACATCTGACTTGCCTTTCTTGCTGTCTTTCGTGCTGTGTTACATCGGGTTGGATCCAGACTAAAGTAAGTACTTGAACTTAGTTACTCCTGGTCTAACCCATGTTGATTGCAGGGGGAGTCAAGTTTATTGTATTCTTTGCATGCAGGGATATATCTTTGAATTGTTTACTGCACACAGATACTGACCAGCTTTACTATTACACTGTTATTTAGACTTGGGATATTAAACATCACCTCTCAACTCTAATACTGTTTGCAACAGATGAAATATGACTCCCCTGAAATCAACATGGTTTAGCCCAGGAGTAACTAAGTTTAAGCACTTACAGTAAGTCTGGATCCAGCCCATTGTTTGACTAACTTTAAGTGACATAAAACAATGACTCCTAGATCTCTTTCCTCCTCAATAGTTTCTGATGTAATGCCATTAATGACATATTGAGCTTTAGCATAGTGTTATGGCACCCCGGAATTTACCCCTGAGGAACTGGAGTGGCCCAGGAGAGGTACTCCGGGTTTACCTGCGAAGTACCGGAGTGACCTCGAGAAGATCCCACGGAAGTGCCAGGCAAGCTTCCGGATCAGACTCGTAACCACCCGGGGATTCTTCACCAGAAGGACTCCCACGTGCTCGAGCCCGCCGGGATTACCCCCGAGGTACCGGTGTGGCCCAAGAGAGGAACTCCGGTTTTACCGGTGAAGTACCGGAGTGCCCTCGACAAGATCCCACAGAAGTGCCGGACAAGCTTCCGGATCAAACTCGTAACCACCCGGAGGTTCTTCACCAGAGCCCCTGAAGGTGGGGATGGACTGTGCCCCCCCGGGGGCGTGGTCGTACTCCGTTGAACTTGGACCCGGAGGAGAGAAAGAAAGACACCACACAGTGAAACCCCAAGAGGACTGAGAAAAACAAATACGAGGAAAACAAACTACAGAGAACACAGAGACGCAAGACAGCGGACTGAGGGGGATCACGCGACTGGACTGAAGTGACGAACGGGACTAACAGGGACTGACACTCACTCACACAAACAGAGGTTACCCCTGAGGGGGTAAACAAACACTATCACACGGGAGAGGTCAGGTGACAAAACGAGCAGGGTGTAACAAGCAGGTGGGAGAAAGGCAGGACCTGGTAACAAGAGGGTTAACAAGGGAGGTACAAGGCAAGGACAGGCTGGGGCGCTCAGAGATCACTAGGCACAGGGCACTAGGCAAACAGACAAGATAAGAGCAGGCTATAGTGGCTGAGGACAGACTCTATAACCGGCGCTGAGTGATGAGAGGAAGCGCCTTAAATAGGTGTGGGGAAGACCTGATAGGCTGAGGGGGCGGACAGCCCTGTGAACGGAGAAAAGAAAAAAGGTAAACAAAGTTTAGACTGGACACGTGGGCTGCCTGCCTGCGGCAGCAGCGCGCACGTGTAACTGGTTACCATGACGCCGTTGCCATGCAGGGCGTCGGAAGGGGAAGTCCCCCGGAGGCCTGCAGTGCAGCGTACACGCTAAGAGAATGCCTGGGCACCGGAGAGAACATTGGGGCAACTGGCCGCACGTGAGTAGCGGCAGCAGCCCTAACACATAGTTTGCCATTAAACTACAGTTGCCACATTTTTAACCATTATTCCAATCTACCAATATCTTCACTTGCCAAAAGTGGGGAACTATAAAGAACAGTACCAGTACATCTTGGTCTTTCTTGTGTTTTCATGGTCCAAGGAAATCTACCAAGCTATGAAGTTTATTTTTTATGACTGAGTTGAGGGTATATGCACTTACTTTGGGGTGTTGTTGAGGTACAGTTGTCACTAAAGCAGCAGGAAACTCCTGTCTTGACAGTACCCCCGGGAATAGTCATGCTCCCTGTTATGTTACACTGATTCTCTGGTAAGCAGGACCTTGTGAAAACTGGTATGGTTGACCCATCTAAAATATGGAAAAATAAATGTATTATTACACTGTATATTACATCCAAGGTTTCAAAATGAAGAACTGCAAAAGTAAATGGTTTTCATTTCTCCATCAGAAAGATGTTCATGCTCATTGCCCTATCATTTGAACATAGGTATTATTGGTCTATGATGAGTTCTATTCCAAAATAAATATGAAACAGAGAAGGGATGTATTAAAATTGTTTGCACTTTAATCCATACTCACCCCTATAAAAAAAAACAAAAAAAACAAAACACTTTAAAGTAATTTAAATTAAACCTGTCCTGTCATCTGCTAAATTGCAATTGATGGATCCATCAACATCATAAGTGTGTCTTGCAGCCCCACAGGAACCTTGGAAAATCCATTGCATGCTCCATAATAGTTACAGTATATGAATGTATATGTATATTTTTTTTACTTTGCACTGTTTGTTGTTCACCATTTAAAGTATTCATGAAGGTGTGAGAACCGTATTTTATTTATGGGATCTTATAGAGAGATCCACAATGTAAAAAAAAAATAAAAAATATTGTGGCTTATATATCACTCCTTTTATAGCTAAATACATTTTGCCATGAATTGCAGCATTTTTTATTAAAGACAAACTTACTTATTGTCATCTCAGTGTACGTCGTGCCACAAGCGTAGTCTTTGGGACAGATAACACTGATGCCTGTGCAGCTCCCCGACATTGTGGGCCCACACAATTCACAGGAAAGAGAGTAGCCTAAACAAATGAAATGATGGAGGAAAAGTTCATTTTACCCACCTAGAATTCATTACCTGCTAGCTTTGGCCAGTCTGTTGGACACCTGATGATTCCACTCTCTATTGACGAGGATGTGTTTTGGTGTCAGGCTCATAGTGGACCTCATTTATCTAACCCCAGATAAAAATGATGTAGCCCTTCTAGGAGACAGACTACAGTAGGGGTTTTTAACCACACTCCTCAGGTACCATTAACAGGGCATGTATTGCAAGTTTTCTCATAATCACAAGTGATATAACGAGGACCACCTGTGGATCTTTTCATATATATCTAACAGTTATGAACACACCTGTGCTCCCGCAAGGAGACCTAGAAAATATGTACTGTTAAGCAGGGTACACACTGGGGTTTTTCAGCAGATAATCTTTCCAATCACACAATCAAAAGACCGTTTCAGCAGAAATCTTACCAGTGTGCACTGTCCAAAGAGCTCCTAATAGACACAAGTACATACTGTACTTGCTTAAATTCAAAGATATCTTTCCTTGGTTGATCTGGTATATTAGGAGCTCCAAAAGATCACAGACCGTTTCAAAATATTTTTGAGCATCATTGCACAGTACACACTGGGAAGATATCTGGTGAAACACTCTTTTAATTGTGTGATTGGAAAGATTATCTTTCCAAAAAGCCCCAGTGTGTACCCAGCTTAAGTGGTACCCTAGGAGCCAGTTTGTGAATCTCTAGACTACAGGAACTCTGTGATAGAGGTTAGAGTCAGGAGTCCTGGTATTTTGTTGTGTCATGAAGCCCTTTTACCCGCGACTACATGTGAGCTCCTGAGAAGCCTCACCAATGTCAATTGGTCTGTTTTCCTCCCAGCAAGTAGAACCCCTGGGTACATGGCACTGTTGAGGTCAATGCAAAAAAATAGCTATATGGAACATATTTTTTTACAAATATAATATTTTATGAAACCTTCCTAACCTACTCAACATTTTTCAAGAAAATTTTACTATGGTACAAAAAAACAACAAAAAACAAAAGCAAAAAAAAAACAGACCTTTTTTTCCATCAAATGAAATAACTACAACCTGGTTGCCTTTTATTTGTGGGAGTTCTGTAATATAAATATGTTGTACTACAGATCTCAGGGTGCAGAGGTCAGTGACCTTTCTTTCTTCACCCAACGATTTGAAATGGAATTTAAGGTTCCGAAGCTATTGAAAGCTTCACAGATTTAGAGCCATTTGACTTGTGAAACCTGTTTTCAAACTAAAGTTGTAATACACACCAGGACTGGTCGTACTTTAAGAAGTTTAGTAGAGTAAAGTTAACCAACACCGAATTAGATTGAAATCTATAGGATTTTCTGGGACTTGTAACTTTACAGATGCATCAAAAACAGAGGTTGCCTTTATGTGATGTAAACCCAATCAACCAGTAAAATGTGTGTTTTCTAATAGCAAAAACTACACTTACCTTTTGCTGTCAGGGCTAAAAGTACACACAAAACTCCAGATAGAAATTCCATTATAAAAAAAAAATAAAAAAAAAATACACAAATCCTCTCAACGGAACAGTCAGAATGATATGCTTTACAAAGTCTTTTGAGTTTCAACGAGAAGGATGGTCCTGGGTGTGGTAGAAAGTGACATAAAAGGAGGACATGCATATTGCAAATCTGAAAAAAAAATTTTTTTTTTTTGCTATCTCTAAGTGTGAACAATACTCAAAGATATGTAAGTGCCTCTCCTAGAGACTGAGATGGTTTACTGAAGACGTCAGATGTGAAAAACTGGAAAAGGTAGTGTTATTCTTCACATTTACGTCAGGTGAGTCAACCTGACATCTAGTGGATGTGTTATGCCCATCCTTAAATTGTACGTTTCTAGTTCACAGCCTGAGGTAGCATGAGGTGGAATGAAAGTTACAGCAGGTGATGGCCACACACCTTTCCAACACCTGTGATGTTATTCTGACAGCCTAAGGGTAAAGCCTTCCATCTCTAGTTCTGTTGTGACGTTTTCAATATAACATCTTGAAAGCCAACTTAAATATAATTTATCATGACAGGTGCTGCAAGTGTTCATAAGCTTATTGCACCCAAGAGGATTACAAATAGGATCTGGTTATCGTGTAAATAAAGAGGAGTTGATTGGGCAATTTGATGTCAACATACATTCTACATGGCCATACCCTCCAACATGACCCATTTCATTAAATACAAAATACTCTGCTCCTCAGTTTTTAACTGTCAGTTACTATGGTAACTACCTTTGTTGAAGAGGCAAATAGTTTTTTTTTTAAATATCAGTTAATTCATTTAAACCAGGTGAGTGACAGTTGGAAGCTCAGGAGCGGATTAAATTGTACATAATGGAATGGATCATGTTGGAGAGTCTGCATGACAAAAGATGAGAAGATATATTTAATTGTAGCTTCTAAAGAGGAAAAGTTGAGTTGTTGCCCCATAGTAACCAATCAGATTCTAGCTATCATCTTTTAGAATGTGTTTGATAAATAAAAGCCACTACAAGATTTTTAATCTTTGAGCACATTTTTTTCTCTCTTTTTCACGAAAATTTTTTTTTCATTTATCTTGTGTGGAATAATTTTCAGATTTATTAATACATACCTAATAAAAACTAAGTTTTATGTGCCCTGAGTGTGCCCCTTAACTAAATGTACTTGTCCTTTTTCTCCTTTATACTATTATTCTCAGTACTGAGAAAGCGCCTCTTTCTATATATAGAGAAATATAATGTGTGCGGTTAGTTTCTTATCCCAAAAAATTCTTTCCCTGCCCTATTTCTATATCATGCTAGATGCTAGTTGCTATGGGTAACATCTCCACTTTTCCTTTTCTGCTGTTTATTAAATCTAGCCCCTAGTCTTTTTTGGGATGCAGGCTCCAGTTCGAAAATAGTATTTTAGAAATACAGGCAGCAGAATGCTCATTTTCGTCTTTCTCTAATTCGAAAATACTACTGTTGACGTGTAGCATACTTAGCCATTCATTCATTCGGAAATCACCATCTCAGATCGGCAGCACCGGATTGGAGATGAGTGTAGTCTATGGGGAATCTTGGGGTCAGGCTGAAGTGAGGAGAGGGTTAGGGTTAGGGTAATGACAGGGGAGGGTTAGGGTAAGGATTAGGTTAAAGGTTATGGAAGAATAAATACTCAACATTCGTTGTGGAGAGTTCGTTCCAGGAATTATCGATTTCTTCTCCCCCTCCTCCTCCAGGCAGAAGCAATCGATTTGGGAGCCACTTCAGAATTCAGTGTTAAAAAACGGCTGTTCATACCGCAGACCTACATCCCAAAACTCCGCACGAGAGGGGGGAAATGACAGGAGCGTGCACTCCCCTCTTCTGTGCGCATATCCAGAAAACGCACAGTTCTGGAACAGGTCCATTTTTTTTTTTTTTGCATTTTTTTCTTCTTAACAATCAAAAATTTTGCATAAGTATTCATTGTAAAAATATGACTTTATAATGTATGGAACTCTAAATAGAAACACAATGTAAATACAGTATTAATACGCAGTTAAGTAGACTCATGAATTCCCCCCATTGTCCTAAAAAAAAAAAAACAGAAAAGAAAAACAAAAATAGACTTTTAAAAACATGGATGCGTTAGAAAAACCTGTGGCCCCTTGCAACATTTAAAACCATCGTTTTCATCTAATAAACATGAAAATGGGCGTTAGAAGCTATTTATTTTTATACTATAAGATTAAACGAACAACGACTGACGCTCCCTCCCACAGCAAACCATTATCACCAAATACTAATGGAAATAAAGACACGGACTACTTGATTGGATTTTAAAATTTGGGACATAAGTTTATTAAAATAATTAATTAATTTTCCAAACTAATTTGAATTTTTGGCAAAGACTATAAAATTTAGGGTTGAGCACGGTGGCAAGTAGCAGGTGAGTGTCACAACTGGAACTACAAATGATACCAAAAACGGTTATCGTTAACAGGCGCCCCCAATAAACCCCCGGCTCCACCTCTTCATTGTGCACACCTCATATATAACCTGAAGAGGCAAACAAGGCTCCGTCATATGACCGACAGTCTAAGATTCTTCAAAGGGTGCGCCTCTGAAAACAGATATTTACCCCCAATCTTTTCTTCTAAAATGCGCCAACAATAATAAAATACCGTGACACCACACCTCTACCGCAAACCTATGCCCCGACTGTAAAAGGAAAAAATACACGTTAATAAAACAGCCTACATACATAAAGGGAAGGAGGGAGGGAAAGACTTTCCAAAATGGGAGACAGATCAAATTCCAACCACAACCTATAAAACCTCAGTCACATGACCTCAGACCCCCCCCCCATTCAAATCGCCCAATCACCAACAAAGGCCTATTTACATACTTCCAGAAGAATCCTACACAAGTTTACTGTGGTATAGTGCCCAGTCGGTCGTTTATTCAACCTTGCACTTATTTAGTGCTCGGTTTTCTCTAAACGAACAACGACTGACGCTCCCTCCCACAGCAAACCATTATCACCAAATACTAATAGAAATAAAGACACGGACTACTTGATTGGATTTTAAAAATTTGGGACATAAGTTTATTAAAATAATTAATTAATTTTTCAAACTAATTTGAATTTTTGTCAAAGACTATAAAATTTAGGGTTGAGCACGGTGGCAAGTAGCAGGTGAGTGTCACAACTGGAACTGCAAATGATACCAAAAACGGTTATCGTTAACAGGCGCCCCCACCTCCCCCCAATAAACCCCCGGCTCCACCTCTTCATTGTGCACACCTCATATATAACCTGAGGAGGCAAACAAGGCTCCGTCATATGACCGACAGCCTAAGATTCTTCGAAGGGTGCGCCTCTGAAAACAGATATTTACCCCCAATCTTTTCTTCTAAAATGCGCCAACAATAATAAAATACCGTGACACCACACCTCTACCGCAAACCTATGCCCCATCAAGCACACAATCAACTGGTCCAAAATCAGAAGAATGATTGTGAAAAAACTGACCTGCCCAGAACACATAGGAATGCCCCATAATCCAAACCTTACGACCATGGGGCAAAGAACCTGAAATAAAATAACATATTCCAAAAAATTAATAAATAAAGCTTATTATTACTTAGGACAAAACCATCCCTTCACACAAACACCCACTCAAAGGGAAAACAAAGAGAAGAACATGAGGAGGGGGAAGAAAAGAATGGAGCCAACGTGAAAACCAACGAGGAGGAACAACTTCCGAAAACCTCCAGAGTCTCCAAGAGCCAATCAGAAGACCCTACTGGGAGGATAAAACAGAAGAAAAACCCCTCGTGCCCCCCGAAGGCAAGCGATCAGATCTAGCTCACCTTGGCTCCCTTCTCCTCCTAACTATATGTGAACTTACCAGAAAACGACCTAAAAACTAAATTAAAGTTAAACACATCAAGCTTAAACTACTAAAAAACCTTATATTTTGGCAACCCCCCCTGCAACTTGTCGATACGAACGTAACGCCACGCCTGTAAGGATTTCCAACCGCCCAATGACATAATATGCGCCGCAGAACGCCCTTCCAAAGCCGCCGAGGTAGCCGCCCCTATACGAAACGAATGAGTCCCGTATGCGGAAACGTCCATGTCCAAATCTCTAATGCAATGCCGAAAAACCGAGGCAAACTGATATCTGGTCAAAGGGGAACCGTCCACGTGCGCAAGCCAATTCGACCCACCTGGATGACCTCCCAACAAAAATTGTTTGGCCAAAGTAACAGGACAGATCTCTACACATGGATGAGGATGTAAGGTTAACCATCTACCCCTCCCCGCTTGATCGGTTTTCGAAAATTGAATCTTACAGGAAATCGACGACTCGCCCACAATAACATTCTTAAACAATAAACCGGAATCCGTCGCATTCTTGCCCGACGCCACTAATTCGGAAACCCTAAAAGCCCCAAAATAAGCAAAAGAGAAAGCCAGCCTAAATAAAAGAGCCTCTGCCTCATTAAAAGCAATGGAACCTACAATGTTCATAATCCGTTTTAAAGTGGGAATATCTATCGGCCGCCGCAAATCAGATGCAGGTCTACGCTTCCGGGCCCAACCTTTAAGGATACGCGAAACTAAAAAACCCCTAGTAAAATCTACTACACCCTTTAAATGAAGAAAATAAGACACCCCTGCAATGAGAGATGACATGGATGCCTTGGATCTGCCATCTTTAAACTGTTGCCACAGCCACTGCAAAAAGAGGGCACGATCCGACTTACCTGAAAGAGCCCGAGATGATTTATATTCGGTCCACTGTGCCCACGCCCGTTGGTAGGCACGTAACGTGTTTGGCGCCAAGGAGTCCAGAGCCTAAGCTTCTAAGCCGAATGCGCAATCTGCCAAAGATGACATGGGCATGA
>WWET01004918.1:24083-37982 GCA_011038615.1 Limnodynastes dumerilii
TTTTTTTTATTTTTTTTTTTTTTAACTAAGCCGGATTTTTCTATGGCTAATACAAAAAAACACACATCTCCGCTAAAACGCTGAATCCGGGCCCCGGCTTTATCAGTGGGGAGTTTGTGTGTTCTGCCTGTCTTTCCTCTGGCACTATGCAAGTAGGTTCATTGGCTGCTAATTAAATATTAACCCTAGTCTGTGTTTCTCGATT
The DNA here is from genome assembly GCA_011038615.1 of Limnodynastes dumerilii. NCBI lineage: Eukaryota > Metazoa > Chordata > Amphibia > Anura > Limnodynastidae > Limnodynastes > Limnodynastes dumerilii. The sequence continues at coordinate 24,289 of WWET01004918.1, forward strand.
TTGACTGTAAACTCCAAGGATGGATGACAATGATTATTTAAAAATTGTAAAGAGCTACATAATATGAATATAAAGCACAAATGTAATATGGTGCTATATAAAAACCTGTTAAAATATAAAGTGCCAATTCCTTATCTAAAATAAATATATATAAAAAAAAAAAATAATATTAATGTCAAAAATTTTCAATGCAGTACAGTCTTCTGGCATGCAGACAATTAAATAGAGCAAGACCTAACATATTGTGTTACAATAATATAATGGAAATATGCAATTTCTAAATTATGAAGTCCAAGAGAAAACTGTACAATCAGGGTGAAAAAGACATTTAAGGTGAACATGTTGAAAACCATATTATCTGTGTTATCTTTTGCAGCCTCGCTTTAGTTATAGTGTGCCTTTGGGCCGTGTAATCTCACCAGTATTGTTTTAGGCTTCAACATTAGTAAGTCCTAGTAATTGTTTCATTTGGAGAACTTATACTTTATTGTTTAAGTGGCCCATCTTTTGATTGGTATTATGTTTTTTTGTTTTTTCTTTAAAGTAATATTTTAATACCATTTTATCAGCTTTTTCTCCATTTCCATACACTTTAGCGTTTTTTAGAAAATAACGCTAAATTGTTTGGTTGACCCTCGTTAAAGCACCTCCCTAGGGGGAGTATCCATAATAAATGTGGGGTAGTGCGGTTTTCAATATGTTCTTTCTTGTCATTTCCATACACTGCATGATCATTGTACAGGAAGGTTGCTTATTAGCTTGATTTGCACAGTTCTATGCAGTGTATGAATCCAAGACTAGTCTAGATATTCAGAAGAGGAAATACTCACATGCAATGATCCCGGCCAGTCCATCATCATGTACATGAGGAAACACTGGAGGACAGAGAGAAGAAGCTATTAGGGTTATGTTGGGAAATCAGGCTTTAAAGAGAAATTCATGCCAACAAGGTTAAAGAGGAAAATTATAACATTGTTCTGGATCTAGAACATTTTTGCGTTCTGTGTATGTCACGCATTAATGACACCACATCTGAATCTAATCTGTTGTATCAAAACCAACAGCATACCCTCCAACTGTACCTATTTAGCAGGTACTGTACTGATTTTTAATGGTCTGTACCGGCTAAAATGGCTCTTGTACCGGATTCTGAACCAGCAGTTCCCTCCCCCCTATACTCACATACAGACTCCTAAAGCTCTGCTATAGTGACAAGACCCTCTCCTGTGAGTTCTTAGCTCATATGATAAGGTGTAAATTTTGATTTTACATCTTATCATACGAGCAAATTAAAGCCAGGCCCCTTTTATTGGACAAGTCTCACCCCTTTCACAGACACACCCCTCCAGGTGTACCTATTTTCCATAAAAAAATATTGGAGGGTATGCAGAAGGTATGCCAGTTTGAGCTCCCAAGTGGGAATAACTGTATTACACTGTACAGTTCAGAGGCCAGATTTACTAAGCTGCAGGTTTGGAAAAGTGGAGATGTTTCCCATAGTAACCAATCAGATTCTAGCTGACATTCTCTGTTATGTAATAGATAAATGAGAGCTAGAATCTGATTGGTTGGCATGGGCAACATCTCCATTTTTCCAAACCTGCAGCTTAGTAAATCTGGCCCCAGGTGTGCTAATAGACTGCATACCGATCCAGGCATCTAAACTGCCACCATTTTTCATTGACTCATTTCATAAGTCAGAAAACTTAAGGTAGGGTCTTGCAGTGGCATAATTATGGTTGATGAAGCCCAGGACAAATCCTAAAAAAACTTAGTTAGGACTTAGGATTTGTTACTGGGTTGTTAAAAAACTATTTTTTAACAACCCAGTAACTGACGTAGAATAACAGCCACTGTTTAAACTGATTGGGTGCTGTTGTGTTACAGAAATGGTAGAGCAATAGAGAAATGAATGCATGTGCTGGCATTAATGAATAAAGCTATTAAAGCGCCCAATCTTTTTAATATAACAATGATGACTAAAGGTTAGAACCCTCCATTTTAAAGTGTGTGAGATAAATTTATTGTTTTTTTTCCTGTATTACAGATATGGCAAAGGCAGAGCCCCCGGGAAAGACGCACACATTTATCATTAATTCCCTGCAACCAAGTAATAATAATCCCCAAATTTTCATTTCGTTTTTTTTTATTTTTATTGTTTATTATTTTTTATTTAGCTTCATTGCTGTAGCTGAACAATACCACTTCATTTACTGACCACAATGCTTCATGCCACCAGCTTTCCACACTTTATCTAGTGTCCACAACACCTGCTCCAGTTACTCCACTAATGCTACTAGGGACCAGTGATGTCATTGCTGGTATAACATCCAGACAGTCGTTCTTACATCCCAATAAAAAAAAAAAAAAAAAGACAGCTACATTTTAATTCAGTTTCATCCACATTTTGTCAATATTTCGGAAAATAAATATGAACCGGATCCACAGGTCTGTCCGTTAAGCCACTTATACATGCAAAGGGCCTGATACAGACCTACGCTCGCATGCGAGCTAACGCTGATCGTAAGCGTAAAAACGGCAGAAAAAACGCACTGCGCATGTGCATAGTGACAACTTCCGGTCGTACCAAACACCTTTTCGTAGCGGCAATTCTGGCGTCCGTATTGTTTGCATATTTTTAGACGACGGGGCGCGTTTAAAGTATGAAGTTAGTATGGATGCTGGAGTAAAGTACGAAGTTAGTACGGACGCTGGAGTTAAGGAATGTAGGCGGGGGAGCCATTTCAATTGTACAGTATGGGCGTGCTAAGTGTCGTTTATACGCAATGAACGTACGGACGGCCGCGGAAATGAACACAAAAGTTAGGGTAGGGTATGCCGAGCGTATGGATGCTAAACTAGGTACGAGCAAGGGGAGTGCCTATTGCCGTGCATCGGTGATACGTTCAGCGATAATACGCTACGCACACCAGCGTAGGTCTGGATCAGGCCCAAAGTGCGTAAGGGGCCTACTCTGACTAGAGGACGCATGCGACTTCCAGATGTTACTATCATTTTACTATCGATAGTTGTTCCATCCAATGGGGTGGTTCTTCCTCTCCGCCCACACAATTTACAAAAGATGGGTAGGGGATACATTAAGGGCTGAGTTTAGGGGATATAGATGGAATAGTGGTCATATGGACCACTAATATGTACGTTTATATACGTTTATATTGAGGCAGGCTTATAGCAGCGTAACTGCCATAAAGTCCACACGAGAGAGGGGAGTGATGGGGGGGAGTTCACTCCCCTCTCTTGTGTGTAATGAAAGACTGGCAGTATGGATCCGGTCCTATATATTTAAGTGGACTATTAATTAAGAAGAGAGGTCTTATTATGGCTCTTTTTGCTATGTTTAAGTGCTGAGAGTTATGGGCCGGCAGAGGTCTGGCACGGAGCACTGGCAGTCCACATGGAGGAGAGGGGTGAACTCCCCTGTCACTCCCCTCTCTCACGCGGATTTGGCAGCAGTTACGCTACCTTAAGTCTCCTGTGCGCATCGCTGTCGGAAAGACTGCTGATCCACACGGAACTGTTAAACCCAGCCCATTCTGTACATTTACATGCTTCCAGCCGCCCACCTTACAGAGTGATGGGCTGTCCTTTTGGACGGATCTCCAGGCGAACGGAAATAAGTTCCATAAGCCTGGAGGTCCATTGCGGAACATCTGGCATGTGCATGCAAGAAAAATCACCCCACTTCCACAAGCAGCATGCGGAAGTCAGGTGACGTCACAATTCTAAATCCGGCCCTATGCCTTTAACTTCATAATCAATATTGATATTAAAGTGAATCAAATGTGATGAAACTTTCTTTTCTTAACTGGCAGATTTGGGATTCCATTTAAATCATTCAAATATATTGGTTACTAGCATCTCAAGAAAGTGGCTTGTGTCTCACCTGACCCCATGTACCATTGGTCCAGATCATATGGTATGTGGTACACCTTCAATGGCATCGCCCCACAGTTAGATTCCACTAGAGATCCTTTAACAGTGATCAGTTCTGCTGCCCTTCTGGAACGGAACACGTCTCGTATTGGCGTGATGTTGTTGAAACGTACATCTGCCAGGCATCCGATAAAACCTGGCGTGTTAAATTTCTGAACTTCTGAATTTATTGCACCAGTCTCTAAAACCAGAAAATAACATGTTTAATTGTATTGGATACTCTGCTAAGCCTGCAGGGTATTTTTAATATGCTTACTAAATAGATAAAAATTATATTTATGCGTATTATAGCATACCCTCCAAAATGACCCATTCTATTAGGTACAAAATGCTCTGCTCCTGAGCTTTCAACTTTCAGTTACTATGGTAACCACCTTTGTTGAAGAAAACTATGTTTTTCAAACATCTGTTAATTCATTAAAACCAGGTGAGTGACAGTTGGAAGCCCAGGAGTGGATTCTTCTGTACCTAATGGAAGGGGTCATGTTGGAGGATATTTCATATTTAGGGTGTCATTTTGTGGTCTAACCCAAAATACATCAAATCACTAGAAACATCACTAAAATAGTTCCCAAGTTCTAAAAACGGCCTCTTGTCTTTGTGATAGTTCTCCATGGACTGAAGCTACAGCCTTCTATGTATGGACATTACACTTTTAGGACAATAAGTGATCAATTTATAATAGATGCAGGAATAGAGAGGAAATACCATTCTAGACAAGCATGGCTGGCATTCTAATACAATCAGGAGCCTGGTTCCTTTGGCAATTTTTCTCAGACATAGTCTAGTCTGTGTGTACAAAGCAACACACATGCATGCACAGATACTTAGGATGAGAAAAACTGACCCACAACCCTTCCCAGATAAAGAGCTTTGGGAGTGTCAAACTTCGGGTCTTCCCACAATAAGAACTGTTTCTCCACCACGTCATAATAGTCCACCTGCAATGAATAAAATTAATGTTACAGCACTGATTAAACTGACTCATGTACAGTAAACATATCACTCATATACAGCTACTGCAGCAGGGTCTTAAACCATATAGGGCTGGATCCAGCTTGAAATTAAGAGAGGAAAGTTATTCCTGGGCTAAACCATGTTGATTGCAGGGGGAGTCAAGTTAATTGTATTCTTTGCATGTAGGGATATATCTTTGAATTGCTTACTGCACACAGATACTGACCAGCTTTACTATCACACTGTTATTTAGACTTGGGATAGGAAACATCACCTCTCATCTCTAATACTGTTTGCAACAGATGAAAATGACCTGCAATTAACATGTTTTAGTCCAGGAGTAACTTTCCTCTCTTTGGACCTGATTCACACTTAAGAACGCATTAGGTGGCATTTTACCATTTTTACTATCCCCCATTATCTGCAAAAAGATTCAATAAACATTACTGATGGCAAGAAACTCACAAACATATGGAAGACTGGATCGGCCCATATGAAAAGGAAACACCAACTTGTGGAGCCAACCATGGTCTGGGATTCACAGTTACGCAGTTTCCGTCTTACATACGTTGTTTTAAGAATTGAGCTATTAAGCATGAGTAGTAGCTTATTTACGCTATCTACGTACCATTTCTGTACATAGATTGTGTAAGCGCAGTATAAACAAGCACGGTAAAACAACGTACATAAGACGAAAACTACATAACTGTGAATCAGGACCCATGTTCATATGTCAGAAATGGCATTCCTCTTAAATCTGGATAGGTTGGGAATGAGTTCCAGATTGCAGATTGACATGGGTGCACACAGTGGAAAATCGTCCTTAATCAACTGAAATGTACTGAAGAGGGCTGATCCAGAACTACGATGTTGCGCTGTGTGTACTAAAGCACAGCGTAACATCTATGCACTCACCCTGGCACTCCCCCGTGTCCTGCCGTAGTTACACTCTGTTATGCCGGCTAAAGGCTACCCTAACTTTAGCCAGCGTAACTACGACAGGACGCCCCTTCTACCATAACTACGCTATAGTTAGGGACGCCCGATCCTCAGCAAAAGAAATCCCTAGTTACGCCGGTAAACATCTGCCGGGCGAATGCGTGTAAATTCGGCTGTTGGCGTAGGTCTGGATCAGGCCATAGGGGGGGAAAGGCCTGATCCAGACCTACGTTCATGTGCATTTTTCCGGTGTTCGTAAGCGTAAAAACGGCCAACAGATGCATCACATCTCCATTTGGTATGATCATTTCCATTAAGCTACATTGTTTTGACAATACAACACTGCTCTGAATTTAGTCTTCTTACAGAATCCAAAATCACACAGAGGCTTGGAATTACCTGAATATAAAGTGTCCGGTAGTCCCTTGTGATGTTAACCCTGTGAGGTCTGCCGTCTGTCATATTTTTATTGCTCAGCTTGAAGACATAAGGGCTATTGCCCCTCAGTTGGTAATTCAGCTGCAGAGTTCCTGTGATGAGAAGAAACAATGTGCACATCTGACTACTGTTCATCAATTTTTTTATTTTCATTTACTAATGGGATCCGATTTACTAAGCTGCGGGAAAGATTCTAGCTGCCATTTTCTAGTATATAATAGGAAAGTGAGAATTAGAATCTGATTGGTTGCTATAGGCTACTTCTCCATTTTTCCTTTCCTTCAGCTTAGTAAATCTGATCCCATGGAGTGAAAATTCATACATATGGAGCAAATATCATCTTTTTGCAGAGATACGTGACTATGGGGTTGATCCTCAGGTCCGTCCGATGGGAATTACGCATGGCGCGTGCGTAATTCCCGTCATCTAACTTGTGTGCATGCGCACATCCTTCTTACGCTTGCGTACCGGCAGGCATATGTAACCGCGTTACATACGCCAGCTGGTACGCAAAAGGGAAAGACCCCTATTTTACGATGGCCATATCTCCAATATCGAGGCGGAGATAGCCATGTAAATTAGGTGTCGGGGCGGGGGAAGCCCCGTTACGACTGCGTCATGTGGTCTTAATATTTAGTTAAGGAATCTGGACATGTAAGAGAGCGTGGAGTGCAGGGGGCGTGTACTCCCCGCTACGCGTTCATACTTACAGACCCACGCACGCATGTAATGCATGCGTAGGTCTGGATCTGGGCCTATGTTTGCATGTTATTATTTATGTTTTACATTTTTTTCACCTATTCGTAGATAAATGTTCACTTACCATGAGATGGATGGAGATCAAGCATCAGAGAAGAGGGGTTTCTGGAGGGATTGCTAAACAGCCATGGAGTTCATCAGTATAAAAAGACATAGTCTAACATAGAGGAGCTGTATTCCTTCTTATTACGATATGTTATTTAAACCCCTTTCACATCACCACCAAATACCCAGGTTTTTGTCCAAAAATCCAGGTCTTAGCAAAAATCCGGGTATTTGGTGATGATGTGAAACGTCCCTTTTTCAGCTAACCGGGTATGACCCAGGATTCAGACCCGGGAAATAAGAAGGGTTTTTCCCGGGTCGCACATGGGTAAGGTGGCGATGTGAAAGGTCCGGGTTGTTTTTCAACCCAGGTCCTTCACAAAGACACCTGATTGGACAGATTTCTTTACTATTGCTATGGCAATAATAAACAAATCTGCAGCCGGGGAGCCGCACAGGGAAAGGAGACACGCTGCATTTTTTTTAGTACTTATAGGTCTCCTTTCTGGTCCATCTGCCTGCAGTTCCACTATTTGCCACTATGAACTTAGTATATGTATGTCCCCTTTCTGGTCTACCTGCGGGAAGACCAGAAAGGAGACATGCATGTACTAACTTCATCTCCTTTCAGGTCCTTTTTTTTTTTTTTTTTAAGTGCCATAGTTTATTAAAAAAGTTAAGTCCCCTTTATTTTTTTCAGCCTATAAGAGCTCTTCTTTAGGCTGATTGACAGTTGCTTGACAGGGCAGACCCGGGAAATTTAGTGGAGATGTGAAAGGGTCAGACCCAGGAATTTCCCAGGTTTTTGTGGACTTTTTTTTACCTGCGATTTCTTCTCGGAAAAAGAGGGTGATGTGAAAGCGGTATTATATAGTTAGGCAAACCTATCTAATACCGCTTTCACATCACCAACTCTGAAAAACCCGGGTTTTTCCGGGAGGAGATGCCAGGTAAAAAAAAGAAGACACTTTTAAGGGCACAAAAACCTGTGTCGGACCCTTTCACATTGCCACTGAATTTCCTGGGTTTTAGTGCCTTTAATTCGGCAGGGCATGCTGATGCTGTCATCCTGTGCAACAAATAAATCCTAGCTAATAAATAAAATATAGAGCCGGCTCCTAATATTAAAAAAATATTTTACATTTATTGCCCCCCCTATAAAAAAAATTATGAAATTAAATACCCCTATACACAACTAAATATTTACATTTAATACCCCAATTATAAAAAAAATATTAACCGCTAATGATATGCATAAAATAACTGAATAAAATAATGGCATAAAAATTATAAATAAAAAGAAGTACTTACCATCTTGATTAGGATCCGATCCCCCAAGCTTTTAATCCGTGGGGGAGGTCTTTGAAAAACAAAAAACCCTATGGCCCGCCGCAACTCATGTCTTGCACTGCAGGACATCCCAACGCCTCTGCTGTCATTGGGGTATATCTTTTCCTTATGTAGATAGCGTATATATGCGGTCTTTAAGACCACATATATACGCAATCTACGTTAGGAAAAGATACGTAGATTACGTACAAAAATTACTATGCATGCTCAGTAGTAAAAATCGCTAAACACCGGACGTATATGTTATACGTCCGGTAGTCTCAGTACGGGCCATTGTCCTCTTCCTGTAGGCAACATTCAGAGGACTTGCTCTTCACATATTGACATTGTGGTTTGTGATTCTAGCCATATACTGTCACATGTAGACCAACCTTGACCCATTTTGACTCACCCTCTGGTCTGAGAAGAAATGCTATGTAATCTGAGGAGAAGGAGCTGATGTACAGAAGAACAGCTGGGCCAGTGGTTGTCCTGAAGCTAAATGAAATCTCCTCACGGGTGAGGTTGCTGACAAAAAGCGGAAGAGACACAAATTTGGCAAACTGTTTGGCGGCAACCATCCCAGCTGAGAGAATGTTGTGACGTAGCCAGGTTCCCGACTCAAAATAAGCACCAATGTCTGGGGAAAAATGAGAAGAACAAGACAATGTGTAGCATAAGAAGATACTATTAAGGCATGGGTGGCCAAGCTCGGGCCTCGTGAGCTACCAACGGTCCATGTCTTCTAGGTCTCCTTGTTGGAGCACAGGTGTGTTCATTACTGACTCATACATTCAAAAAAATCTACAGTTGGTAGTGATTATCTCACCTCTGAGGAGACCTGGAAAACATGAACCGTTGGTAGCTCACGAGGCCCGAGCTTGGCCACCCCTGTTTTAAGGTATATCTATATAACAAAGTGTTTCCCAGAAAATCTTAAATTCTGATTATAGAGCACTCATAAACCTAGTGCCAAGTGTTGTCTTAAGCTGCCAACCTCTGCCATAGTAGCAACACTTCCTGCTCAATCGGTAGTTACATTACTGGGTTTCACAATTTGTCTTATACACTGATTTTGTTTTTTACACCCTGGTGTTGGCCCTTGTGGCTTTCTTTTGACGTAGTTTTTTTTCTTTGTTTCCTGCACTGTAAGTTCAGCTAAGGAGAAGTCCCTTTTATTTCATTAGTTCACTAGGGTTTATTTAAAGCAATAATAGAGCTTCTCATCTACCCCCAGCCCAGCCAGATGAGAAATAAAGTAGTGATATTATAGAATAGTTGAAAAAAAAGGTTAGGTTCAAAATGCGACAGCGGTCAGCTCCACACCACCACAGCCTCCTCCTCGATGGCGGCCCTACTTATGTAACCTTAGGTCACACTAACATTACACTGATAGAAGCTGCAGCCAAAGTGCACAGACAAAAGTGCCTGGTCCACCGCTAACGATGCAGTGGGCCAGGCATCTGCACTGCTTTAACGGTGTTGAGTGGCCGCATCAGTTAATTGGAGGAAAGTGGCCCTAATACATTCCATGGCAGTGTGGTGTAGGGGAGAACATGCTCTCCTGCCTTTCCAGCCCAGCCTGCCGGAGCTTCACAGGAACTTAGAAATAGTTACTATCATACCACTATAAGAGAGTTTCCAATTTAGCACTTTAATTTAAGGCCAATATAAAAAAAAATTGTTATTTTCATACACTATTATTTTGTTTTTGTTATTGCAAGTCTAGTTTCTATATGATAAATTATGTAATCAATTACTACTCCATTCTCCTGAAATCTTCCATTACCTCTGGTGCAGAATGGCCCCTCAAAGCCGGTCCCATTGCAGTCACAAGTGTAGTAACTGTATCGCTCTACACAGCGGGCCCCATTCTGACACTCCATCCGTGGCTTCTCACAGTGGCCTGTGCAGTTGGTCCTCACTCCGAACGTCTCATTGGCTTTGCCCTCTAAATCTAAGGTCACTCCATTCATCCGAAGTCCACGGAGACAACCAATAAATGGTTTCATCTTATAATCTGCACTTCCTGTGATCAGTATATAGAGCAGGAATACACAATAACATGGGTGACACAATTAACTACTGCTTCAAGCACTGCAATGGTTTAGATTTGAAGCATATTGCGAATATTTTATTACCACTGTTTATGCATTTATTTTATTTTATTTATTAACAGGTTTTTATATAATGTAGTGCTTTACAGAAAATATGCATTAAAAAAATGTGTAATCAAATGCATGTGATGATGAGCTATATGCATTTGGGCATATGCCTCTTTATGTTCAAAGGGCAATATAGGGTGTCCTCACATGGCTTGGGGCTATGTGATCACAAGTTACGTGTGATGTTGAGTTGAACAATACTCAAGTATGATACTTCTGAGATGATTGACTTGCACCTTCCCAGACCTGGTGCAAATATGTACACACGGGTAAAAGGTGCTGTACGGTCTATGCTAATGTCCTGTCTCTGTGTGTGCGTTGCAAAGCAATTTTTTTACAATAATAATGCACAAAGCTCTAAATGAGGCAACTGTCTCATGCTGTCTTATGGGCTATTTAAGGTGAAACTGTTAATTCATATACAGTTATTAAAAAAACTTAAATTGTCTCATTGGCACCTAGTCAAATTATAACTAACTCTTTGTCAACGCACCTACATAAAGTGGTCGATCATATGAGGTGTTGAGGTAGGTCTGGAGAGGGAAATTACGGATCACCCAAGGCAATTTGTCCACCTTTAGCCGTGTAATCTTGACGTTCATTTCAGCTTTAACCTGGTGCCACTCGTTGTCATTAAAGGGTATTGGTGATTTTACTGTCACATTTTCATGACCATTCCCAATATCATAAATAAACGCCAAGTTGTTTGTCGCTGTTGGATTTAAATAGTGAACAAAAGACGGTTAGCAGATACAATCAGCACTGTTGTATTGTTCCGTAGTGTTAACAATATTTATCTCTTGGGGCCGGATTCAGATGTAAGAACGTCCGGTAACTTACACACGCAAGGTGCATAAGTGGCCTGACTTCACTGGAGGGCGCTGTTCCGTCCGAGCCCATTTCAGTGTAAATGGGCTGTGCTTCCCCTTTGCCCGCTAAAGTGGGCGGGGAGAAGCATGCAAATTGTACAGTGTAGGAGGGGGCTTCCACACTGCTACGGTTCAGCGGTCGTACGGACTGCTGATCCGCACGATAGACTTAATGCAGGCTTATGGCAGTGTAAGCAGCCATAAAGCCCACACAAGAAAGGGGAGTGACGGGGCGTGCACTCCCCTCTCTCTAGCGGACGTACAGACCCCCGCATGCATGGAAAACGTGCAGGGGTCTGAATCCGGTCCTTAATTTCAAGCTCCTTCTTAAGTATGGATTTAGCCCAAGGTCTTTACAAAGGTATCATTCAGATAAAAGACTATTATAAAATCTGTCATCGTTTTGTTATGTCTATAAAAATACAGATTATGCACAGAGACCCCCTATATTTAAAAATCAATACAGTGAAATAATTAATTACAATGGAATGGAAGCAGCAAACAGGTTCAGTGAGTATTGTTATGGTTTTCCAAAATCTAATCTGAAATTTATTTTTTTTAACCACAAAAAGTTACAAATGGTGGCAGATCAACTACACTAAACTAATGAAACTTTAGGTTATTTTAGTGATCGTAAGTCAATGGGTTGAAGTACCTAATATTGATCTTAGAATATGATCTACGCAGGGAATTTCTGAGTACCCAGAAACCCCCTTGATCAGTGCTGGCCAGCAGACATTCTACAGCCTGGCCGACTCTTATGACCCGGCCAGGCACAGAATAGAGAGATGCAGTTAGTGTCACTGGGCCTGATCCAGACCTACATTCGCATGCGTTTTTACGGCGGTCGTAAGCATAAAAACGGCGCATGTGCAGGGCTGATGTTACGCTCATGTTACGGTCTGAGAAACTGAGCGTATGGGCCTTGAGCGTACCAGCTTCGTAACAACGCTTGAGGGGGCATGCCTGCCATACGAAACCTGTAAATACGAACCAAGGGCGGGGCGAGGCATTTAAATCGTACAGTATGGGCGTGCTAAGCGTCGTAACTATGCAATGAGCTTACGGACGCCCGCGATTACGAACAAAAGTTAGGGTAGGGTTTGCTGAGCGTAAGAAGTCAAAAATAAATACGAACAAGGGGAGTGCCGATGCCGGCGTAAATATGCTACGCACATTAGCGTTTCATGAGCGTGGGTCTGGATCAGGCCCACTGTGTGCAAGAAGATAGCAGCGGCTATCCAGACTCCGTTACCGGTGGGAAAGCGCTTACTGTGTGGGCCATTTTAAAGGACTCTACCTCACCACCCTGTACTCTGCTAATTGGGCTTTGGACCTTGTTGGATGTTACCCGGCTGTTGCTGGTTGCGGAGGGGCCTCCATATCAGTTCAAGGTTCAGGGTCCCAAAAATGTAGGTCAGCCACTGGTTACATTATTTTTTAATCCTGTCTAATTCTTTGTCTGTCCCCACTCACTATTCAGCTCGATCCTGATAAAGATCCGGAAATCACTGGCGGAATTCTCTAGAAATGTCCCAGATAAGGATGTGGTCTTGAAGTAGAAGGAGATGTCCATACTCTTCTCAGGTGTGAATGTTGGGAAAATAAGACTGGCTGCTTTCATAAATGTAACTGTGTTCCACGTATTCCCTGTTATTGAGAAAATAAATAAATAAGTCTCAGATAACATTTACATTGGCTGCTTCTATCCTCTTGTCTTCATGCACTAATATCATTTCACAATCTCAGTTTAATAAAATTTATGGAAACCTATAATTCAGTAAAATAAATTGTCTAATTTCAATCATAACTATTGGCTAAAACAGGGTTTCTCAACCAGTGGCACTCAGACCACTGTCTGGTGGTAGTCAACTGGTCAAGCTTGTCAGGTGGTAGCAGTCGTCCTTGTATTTTAACCAGGTGTGATACCAGATGGCCGAGGTCATATTCAATTACGTATCTAGAGGGCTGAATGAATTATGTCGAAAATGTACTTTAAAACCACTGCAAAATATGAAGGAAAAAGAAAATAAAAAAAGTCTGCATGATCTGCAAAGTGTTATTCCATAGTGAGTAACTGATACTCCCCGGAAGAGGGCTGAGAACTGCTTGGCTAATACCCCTTTCACATCACCAACTGTGAAAAACCCAGGTCTAAAGACCCGGGTTTTTCCAGGAGATGAAATACCGGGTATAAAAAAAAAACACCTTTTAAGTCATCAACAATCCGGGAAATTCA
>WWET01004918.1:43837-57328 GCA_011038615.1 Limnodynastes dumerilii
CTCCAGGACATAATCTGGGTGTAATGCAGAGGGTGACAGATGGCAGTATACCTGTCGTAGGACATGGCCGAAAGCAAGAAGAGTTCTGAGCTTGCCAAGTAAATAAAGAAGAAGACCTGAGTTGTGCAGGCTGGTAAGGATATTGACCGATTATTGGTGGCCAAGTCAAAGAGCATTCTGGGAGCAGTAACCGATGAGTAGGACATGTCCAAGAAAGCCAAGTTCCCAAGAAAGAAGAACATTGGAGTGTGGAGCTGGGACTCTAAAAGGACTAAGAAGATAATTAGAAGGTTTACAATGAGGGTCATGAGGTAAATGAAGAGGAAAGTCATGAAGAGAACATGCATAGTCCGTGGATGGTCTGAGAGACTCAGGAGAAGGAACTCAGGAATCTTTGTGAGGTTCTTCATAATAGCTTAATTTTTCTATCCCTACTTTGAACCCAACAATTAACAGAAATAGAAATGAGAAAAATACAGTATGAACAATGAAGACGCATAGTGTTTGCGGTTTTAGTCATTGTTAGCAAGTAGACATAGCGTCCCATAGTCGATATATTTAATTCTAAGACACGATCCCTATAGACTTGGTTTTCCCAATCCCACGACCAGACCCTAATTTACAAATCTACTTCTACAAACCCTCAGAGTCTTAATTATAAAACCAAAGAAGTCATTTGGTTCTTGAGAGATCAAGTCATAAAAAAATTACTAAACTGGATTAAAAGTTTAAACCCCTTATTTATTTGTGATTCTTCCTTGTTCTTTTGTCTGTATATTCTAACAAGTTTGATTCAATATAATATATAATTTGTAAAACTAATAGAATAATGTTTACTTATAAACTACAGTATTAAAACAATACATTTTCTCTCCTCAAAATAAAACATCTTCTTATCACATAGATCCATCTAAACAGGAATGTTTGAAAATTGCAATACTAGACATTATTATTTAATACGCGTGGTTTCAAGAGTTTTATTGTAGCAGATATATAACAATATTTTACATGGTAAACTCTAATGAGCACAATGTACAATGTTGGTGATTTATAATCACTGAATAATAAAAATAGAAATGCTTTTGTAAAATGAAAATTGTTTATCATTCATCTGTTTTGAAGAAGTCTAGGATGGAAGATAAGATGACAAAATGACAGAAATATGAGGCAAATTAAGAGTTTCATAAAATGATTCAAAAATAAAGTTATGCGAGTCATAAATTACTTGCTTTCAAACTTGAAATGGAAACTTCCAAAAACCCAGCAATATTCAAATCAGTTTTATTATTTTCTGATTTTATATTGAATTTGTTTTTTAATCTATAATATGTTTTGGAGGGTAAACTAAACAGATAGAACCAAAGAATTCACAATGGCTAAAATGCAACAGAATTAACCACAATGGGCTGGATCCAGACCTTGTTAAGTGCATGAACTTAGTTACTCAAGGGCTAAACCATGTTGATTTCAGGGGGAGCCAAGTTAATTGTATTCTTTGCATGCAGGGATATATCTTTAAATTGCTTACTGCACACAGATACTGACCAGCTTCACTATCACACTGTTATTTAGACTTGGGATAGGAAACATCACCTCTCAACTCTAATACTGTTTGCAACAGATGAAATATAACTCCCCTGCAATCAACATAGCTTAGCCCAGGAGTAACTAATTTCAAGCACTTACTTAAATTTGGATACAGCTGCTCCAGGGACATGAACACTTAATACTAGACTGTTGTGGCTCTCCCCTATGCAATAATAAAATTTTAGATGCAGGAGAAACTTTTATTTTTAGCAAGATACCCTTTAGCATTACCCTTAGAGGTTAATGTTCTCACTGGTACTTGGATTCCCCCAGGTTCAGTAGTATATATTTATCACAGGCAGTGTTGAATTACCAAATAGGCAGAGTAGGCTCCAGCCTTTTAGGGGCCCAGTGACAATCGATTAAATCAACAGTAGTGATGTACTATGTACAGTAATGTAGTGTACGTTGTAGTTGTATTGACGTCATCTACAACTGGCGGCTGACATGCACACTACTTAGTTCAATGTTATACCACTAAGGCACGCAAAGGGGCCCCAAGATTTTGACTGCCTAGGGCCCTCCACAGGGTTTATAATCCAGTACTGATCACAGCCAACGGGAGGCTTAGTATGGAGCCCTGTTTAGAATTTCATATAGCATAAGCCAAATTGTGCCCAAAAGGGAATCCCTCTTTCTGTTTCAATCGACTGCTACATGATCATGTGACCATCATGCCAGCTGTTAGGCAGCCAGCTGTGACAAAACCCTATAGGCTAAAAGAAGGCGTCTCTGCTGCTTAGCAACAGCCAGGATGGAAACAGTTAGCTGCCAACTCACACAAAGGCATCCCAGCTACTTAGCAACAGCCAGGACAGAAGTTAGGGTAAGATTATCGGCGGCTCCTAATATAGACAAAAGTCCAAGAAGTGCCACAGTGATATTTATTGCATATTACTGGCCTGTTTACATCCCCTGATAATGACTGATTGTTTTATTCCACCAGTCTAAAACAGTGTTTTGCACTCACTTGGTGTATTGAGGAGCCTGGATTTGTAGCAGGAAAATTCTATCGTCTGCTCACAATATTCCGATCCATTAGCCAGTGAGGACACCTCTCCCCAGGACGCGTTCCAGTAGTGTACTTCTCCCATGAACGGCTGATCCGGACTGGAGCCGGTGACTTTGGTGCGATAATATCGGTCATGCTGCACAATGGTCCACGCTCTTTCCTCTAATAAAAATAATTTATTTAGGGCTTTGGTTTGATATTGATATCAATGATATTGCGCTACATTGCTGTTTATACCAGGCAAAGTACTGAGACTATACAGACAAATAGATGGAAATTTGCATGCAGGGAGAATACTTTGCTTTTCCTTACTACACACAGATCCCGGCCAGCTTTGCTTTTCCACTGTTATTTAGGGCTCAGAAACATCAACGCTCAACTCTAATACTGTATGCAGGAGTTATAATCTGCATACCCTGCAGTTCAACATGACTAAGCCAAGACGTGAATTTCCACATGACAGCTTCTTGATATTTATAGAATACGTAATACTTATTAGGACGGATTCAGAGATCTGCAATCGCATCCCGGTACAACAGACGTGGAAGGAACCACAACGTTAAGCACTCACCTTGCATGGATGGACTTAAGACACACAGGATATATCTAAACATTGGCAACACTACAGCATGTAAATAAAGCGTCGGTATGGAATCTGCACCGGAATGCATTGAGGACACGCCTGTACCATACACTGTAATAAGGACAGATGGCCACTTGTGATCTTTGGAAAGGTGTCAGAAGTATCTTTCTTCTCTGATAGGTCACAGTGTGTTCTGATTGGGTAGCTAGATGTGAACTTACGCAGAATGGAAAATGGGGATCTGGTCCATCATGATTATTTATACTAAGAATATATTACATATGTGGATCATCAATATTATTGGGGTAACTGGAGCTGTAATGCTGTGTATCGAAGGCATGACCAGTGCTCTGTCATATCACAAAAGATACACTGTACTGAGCATACATCTTGGAGAGAAGACAGAAGAAGCCTATGGGACGTCATACCAATATCTCACATCTGACGGGCAGCACGTTCAATGCAATGTACAGGTAAGGCAATCATAAAGGGAGAGGGAATTGTTATCTGGGCTGCCCTATTCTACCTAGCAACTGGTCAATGGGTGAAACCCATGATCAAAATATAAGGGTGACTTACATATATTTAATAGGTGTTTTATTAGAAAGCTAATTTTAAAAAAGTACACTGATTTTCATTCTAGTAAAGAGAACATTTTAGCAGCTGTGGTTTTCCGTTGCTGTACTACATTTCCCAGCATGCTTGTATCGCATTGATGGATTTAATCACAGATTTGATTAGAGTACCATAGATTTCACAGCGGACGGTAAACGGTTTTAAGGGGCCGCTGCCATCAGGATCCACAGTGTGATTGCCAGTGTATTTCCCACTGATCCTGTAGGCGTCACAGTTTTCCTTGAAAAGAGCTTAAAAACAAAATTTAGAAGATTACAAAGGGGAAAAGACAAAAACATAGACTTTCACAGTAAAAAATAACTGACTGATCTTGGTAATCTGTCTATATCAGTGCACAATTTATTATTAATATCAAAGTCAATAATTATATGGTGCAAGATTTTATAAGACCTCACAATAATGTACTGTATCTATATTATACTGCACTGATCCTGCTATATCCTAATATGGCTCTCAATGATATGCTAGTAACAAGGCAATGACATATTTATAGGGGGCCCAGAGATGTTCTCCCCTCTGCTCTGCTATGACAATGGTGGTGTCTTCTGCGCATGCACAGTAAAGCTCAGAAGTAGCCACCGCTTGCTTTTCAGTGCAACGCAGAGAGTACGGGCGGCAATATAACTATCGCAGTGGGTATCACTGCCACCAGAAATTGTGGCACTCCATATCATGGGACATCACACACCGTGACATCACATAGAGCACTGCAGACCTCCAGGATTGAGTAACAGACGGCTGATGGGCAGGGAAGGCTTGTTTTAAAAAAGTCCTCCCTGTGCATTGGCCCGCTGATGTGCAGCCTGGTACACCTCTCCAGCAGTAGGTATCAGTGGTAGGAGATTGGTAACAGTGACTTATCTGTTTGCTACCACCGATACCTGCTGCTGGACAGCTGATGTGAGCTTCGGCGGGTTCTCCCTTCTTCCTCTCTCTAGGCCTGGGACAAAAGTCCTAGCAGTCCCTCTTCCTCCGATAGCGACCCTGATAGGGGGTACAAGGGTAGTGACTGACCTGACTCAATTTCAGCCCCTTAGTGTTGCACACTGAAGTATGGCAGCAGCGTGCAGTGTTGTCATTGTACTATTGCAGGGTACTCCGGTCCATGTCTGCAGTATTCCTTCTTGCTAGGGATCCTAGCTGATTACCTCGCAGCTGGGATGCCCTAGCTGAGGATTTGGGTGTGTGTGTTCAGCAGTCATTGGGGATGTGGCTTTCCCCTTAAATAGCTGTCAGCTGATAGCCTCCTAGCTGGTCATAGCTTCTATCTCTTAGCATCCTGCTTGTGTATTGTGCCTGCTGATTTCTGATCCAATTTCTGATTCCTGGGTGCCCTGTTTCTGATCTCCTGTTTTCGGCCTACTCTGCAGTACCTTTCCTCTGGACACCATACTGTGGTATTGGTTACCACCTACTGGGGGCCGCGACCTGCTGGGTGTCCTGTTTCTTACCTCCTACTCACGGGCATTTTTAGAAATGAAGTGGCCCGTGTGCAGACCCCCCAGATGGCCCCCCCCTCTTCTCCCTCCCAACCCCATCTGTATCTATACACACTGTGACGGTCCCCACCAGCCTACCGTTCCCAACAGTGCACTGTGCGCGGGCGTCAAGTGGGGATGTCAGGAGCGCGTGCACTGCGCAGCCTCACGCTCTGCAAACAGAAGAGGAGCTTGAGGCTGTGCAGTGCACGCACGCCTGACATCTCCACGTGACGCCCGCGCGCAGAGTGCACTGTTGGGAACGGCAGGCTGGTGGAGACCATTACCGCTTGTACAGATATAGGTGGTATTGGGATCCTCCATTGGGTGCAGGGTGAGTGCCACGGGTGGCCCCCTTGTCTGCAGGGGCCCGAGTGCACGCATGTCTGACATCACCATGTGACGCCCGCGCGTCACCGTGTGTATATATATATATATATATATAGGTGGGAATGGGAGCCTCCATTGGGAGGGTGTAGGGTGAGTGCCATGGACGGCCCCCTTGTCTGCAGGGGCCCGTGTGCACTGCACACTCTGCACCCATGGTAGATACGCCACTGCTCCTACTCCTGTTCTCGACCTACCTTTCCTCTGGACACCGTACTGTGGTATTGGTTACCACCTGTTGGGGTCCTGCAGCCCAGACTATCCCCACCATGAGGGGCTCTAGCGAAGACCAGGCCCCAGTTAGACTCCGCACCCCGGGAAGCAGGATACCAGTAACATAACAGGTACAGACGCCTCCCCAGGAACCTGCTATAGTTAAGTCACTATATTGTATTGTAAATTGATTACTACCAAAGGTCTTAAGTCCAAATACACTACAGCAGGCATGGGTAAGCTGTGAGTGTCCAGGTGCTGTGAAACTACAAGTCCCAGCATGCTCCAACAGCATTGATATTCTGAAACCTGGCATAGCATGATGGGAATCGTAGTTTCACAACACCTGAAGTGCCACAGTTTGCTTATGTCTGCACTACAGTATTCAAATAGTAAGTTTTAATTCCAGTTAATTGGGGAGAAGAAAAAAACTTAAAACAGCTAATGGCAGAAGAATTGTTGTGTGTATCCTATAACTCTGCACCTGATTGAGTAGAATTTGGGGTAGGGGTAGACACTCACATTTGTGGCAAGTTTCCCCTTTGTAGCCGGTCATGTCACAGATACAGAAGAAGTCGTCCCAGGACTGGTAGCAGTAGCCCCCATGTTCACACGGATTTGGTCTACACCTAAAGTCAAGTGATAACAAGAAAATTGTGTAGTGTTTATATGAACATACAGGAACATTTTACACAAGTATAAATAAATAACTACCTGTCAGCAATGGCGCAGACATTGAACATGACCTCTGAGAATCTCCCCAGCCATCCCAGCTGCATACGATGGAAGTCCACCGGTTGGCCATCCACATTGATGAGCTGCATACAGCCGTGGAATGCCGTCTGGTTTGAAAAACAGCCAGAAGCTCCAGCCGGCTTTGGACAACCTGCGTGGTAAAGGTGGCGGTGAGCCAGACATGTCTACGCTTTTACAGACTGACCAGATATACCAACATTAAGGAGCTTCCTGTATAGTGGTACAAGTTATGAAATCAATATATACTCCTAGGAACTTCAATTGTTAATGGGAAAATTGAATACAATTAAGAAATGATTTATGATTTTAACAATGAAATTATAAACACAGGACAAAATCTCATTGGGCCTGATCCAGAACAACGCATCGGAGCGAATTTACGCGTGGCGGAGACGTAAAATCGCCTATTTCTAAGTACTGCGCATGCGCGCCATAAAAAAAATACGCTCATTAGCGTAGCGTAATTGTGAACGTATAGGCCATTCAGGTAATTGTCACGTAAATACTTACGTGTGGGCGTGCCAGTTATACGTGAGTCAACAATACGTTCGTTTTACGTGAAGTAGGTGGAGGTTTGTATGTAAAGTGTACAGTATGGGCGTGCTAAGCGGCGTACGTTCACGTAGTCTATACGTCCGTTAGCGGACGTACGCTGTTACGCGGAAAAAAGTTAAGGTAGGGTTTGGGAAGCGGAACTCGGTGAATTATGTACATTCAAGGAGTGTGCCTAGGGGAGTGTATAGAACATGATATTAAGCAATCTTACCTTAATGTAATGGAGAATATAACGATTCATTCACATAAAGAACATATTTAAAACATGACGCATTTACAACTGTTTAACCTGTGTGTCGTTGTTACAGTGAGGTGCAATCCTTATTTAACAGCAATTAAGATTAAATTATGCTTAGCCTAATTACAGTAAATAACTTGTGAAATGTAGCACTTGTGACTCACTTGTGAAAATACTGAATTATTCTTCATTTTCTTTCTTTCTTTCATTTTTCTTTTCATGTTATGTGTGGTGTCTGTAAACTTATACTCTGGACAATCACCAGCCCTGTTTGTGTATTTATTTATATAGAGTACACCAATCACACCATCATCTAGTGTCACCTGACAGCAGTTACATGACAGTATAGCCACTAAGGTAAGTATATCCTGTTACATACGTATTAATAAATGTCCAGTAGCTCCTTTATTTGGTCTTTGAACAGTCAGTAGTTTCCTTCAATACATTTCACTGGACAGATCACATGTACACACTAAGCAAGGGACTTAGGGTTGGATCCAGACCTACTTAAGTGCTTGAACTTAGTTACTTCTGGGCTAAACCATGTTGATTGCAGGGGAGTCATATGTCATCTGTTGCAAACAGTATAAGTGTCGAGAGGTGATATTTCCTATCCCAAGTCTAAATAACAGTGTGACAGTAAAGCTGGTCACTATCTGTGTGCAGTAAGCAATTCAAAGATATATCCCCGCATGCAAAGAATACAATTAACTTGACTCCCCCTGAAATCAACATGGTTTAGCCCAGGAGTAACTAAGTTCAAGTACTTAACTAGGTCTGGATCAGGCCCATAGTCATAAATCACAATTCATTTTGTGAATCTACCTCCAAAGTAATAGGTGTCTCCTGTCCGAAGTTGGAACAGATAGTTAATTTTGAATTGTGCTCCTTCATCTTCATCAATAATCACCACAGCAGAGTTTTCCCTTGCCACCAAGGAGACAGAATGCCAGTAGCCATCGTTCAGTCTGTAGCCTGCACACAGAGAAGTAATAGCACAGTGCCACCATTTTAGAGCCAGTTATGTTATTAATGACCTGTATAAATGTTGAAGCAACATTTTTTTCCTGTAACTGTAATTCCCAAACAATGCAATACATTAGTGTGCGGTGAGAGAATAGATGTTACACATTTACAAAAGACATGGTTTAGACATAAGATTGACCTAACTCTCCAATAATAAAAAGTGTAAATGTTTCAACAGTGGTAAAAGTGTTATTTCACTTACTTTACAATTCTATTGTACAATTTCTAAACTTTCACTGCCCTCAAGTGTATCGCTAAATGAGTTATGAATCAAGTATTTGGGCAAAATAGACAAAATTAGTGTTCACACCAGTTACAATTGTGACTTAGGCAAAAAGACACAGATGGTTGTCCTGAATCTCTTTATGCACATTTCTATCTATGGAACAAGATCATACTGGCAAACTCCTCCATTGACCCATGCAGTTCCATGGGGAGTTCACTAATTATAAAGGTGACGAGGGACTGATCAGAGAGAGGTGTGTAATTCTTATCTGCCCAGGAAATGTCCCACAGCTATGTGGAGCTTCAGGGCAGAAGATTAGACCCTGTGCTATCCCACTGGGTGGTCATATGCAAGCTCTAACAATAGAATACAATAGTATAAACTTGGGCGTGTTTTCCTGCCACACTTAATCCCCTAACCTGCATTCTGCACTGTGGAAATACTCTGTACTTCCCCCGCGGACCCTCTCCCACATAGAAAATTAAAAAAGCATAAGAGCCGCCTGCCTCATATCCATTCTTACTGTCTAAACATAGATTTTGGTGAAAAGTGTGTGCCAAGAGGCCCCCTGTTCTGAGGGGCCCATGTGCATTGCACACACTGCACCCATTATACACCTATGCCATACTCACCAGCAGCAAACACCAGCTTCTTCCTGTGTGGTTGGGAGATGGTCACATTGATCTGGCCTTCACTTAGAGCCATTTCCAAAGATCCCAAGGAACCTGCAAAATTGGTGAACAGCAGAAGGCCGATGGTGTCCCACGTCCGGAATTTAAAGCTCACCATCATCTTTATGTTGGCAGGGACTCCAGGCACCATTAGGTAGTTGTTAATGCCAGCGAATGTGACAGGAACATAAGGCATTTCCACACAGGAGAACCGGACCTTACCCTGTGGTAAAAGGACCATCATTAAAGTATAGTACCTCTACTACAGCGGATCTATCATTGTTCTGCACACTATTTCATTATTTTATTACTAATTTGTTTACTGAGTTGCTTTTTAACTATGTGTTGCTGAAACACACAAGTATAAAAAAAGTATAAAATAAATAAATAGCTATACACAGAAAGCTTATAGAAATGAAAAACACGGTCACTTTAATAGAATCCTGTGCGATAACTGGTAACTAGTGAATGGATAGGATTCTAATAGCAGGGTCTTGAATACTGGCATCATCTGCTACATGCAGGTTTAATGTTTGCTACACCTAAGAGGAACCAGAGCACATAGGGCCAGCTACCACAGTTTTTGCTCACCTCATATCACCATGAACTAATGTTAAACAAGGTAAACATGCTGTATAGACACCATGGACCATAAACGACAGACTGAGCCTCGTCCACATCAGGCAACAAGAGGTTAAGTTATTTGAGAAAGAAAACAAGTGGGACGGGGGCAGGGCCGGTGCTAGGGTGTTTGTCGCCACCCTGCAAACTTTAAATTTGCGCCCTTCTGTTTAACAATTTAACACCTTCCTAGATTATAGTAAGCGTCATAAACCACAATCTTGTAACCACAATAAAAGAAAGTAAGTCATAGTCACCACTAGACAATACAGACATTGGGCCTGATCCAGACCTACACCTGTCGTAGTAGTTACGGCGGGCGTATACATAAGATCGTCAGTTTAGCCGATCTGCGCATGCGCCGGGCAGATGTTGCTCGGCGTAATTAGGGATTTTAGTTAGTGAGGATAGGGCGT
Source organism: Limnodynastes dumerilii (assembly GCA_011038615.1). Lineage (NCBI taxonomy): Eukaryota > Metazoa > Chordata > Amphibia > Anura > Limnodynastidae > Limnodynastes > Limnodynastes dumerilii. The sequence continues at coordinate 54,243 of WWET01004918.1, forward strand.
CCGTAACTGCAGCGTAGTTATGGTTGAGGGGGCGTTCCTCGCCGTAACTACACTGCAGTTAGGGAAGGTAGGCGGGGGGAGGCAGGGAAATGAGGAAGGGAGGGCAGGGTTAGGTAGTCACGATCTGGTTCGCGGCGTAATTACCGTCTGTTATGCCGGCTGAAGTTAGGGTAGCCTTCAGCCGGCGTAACAGTATGTAATTACACCAGGACAGGGGGAGTGTCGGGGAGAGTCGTTGGGCCTGATCCAGACCTACGATGTAGCGCTGAGCGTACTAATGCTCAGCTTTACATTGTGGGCCTCCCCCTGACACTCCCCCTGCTCTATCGTATTTACACTCCTTTACGCCGGCTGAAGGCTACCCTAACTTCAGCCGGCGTAAGGGAGTATAAATACGCTGGGACAGCTGGGTTAGTACGATAACGCCGCCCTCTCAGCCTCATTACCCTCCCTCCCCCCGCCTCCCTGCACTAACCTCAGCGTAGTAATCCACGATCAGGCTTTGCCGTAGTTACGCCGGGCAACATCTGCCTGGCCCATACGTAGATCGGCTTTTCAGCCGATCTTACACCTACGCCCACCGTATTAACTACAGCGGGTGTAGCTCTGGATCAGCCCCGTTGTCACTACCCGCTAAGAAACTCTGCTTTCAGAAATTGGGACATCTAAAAGTTCCTTTTCGGATGTCCCTATTTAGTTTATTACATACTTTTTACTCTCACAGGCTATTGGTATTGGAGTGCCATCTACTGTTCATTTTTATACCACAGTGTATATTTTTCCTTTTTACACCTTGTTACTGTCCAATATTACCTTACTGATCTCCGACCAATAGGGATTTTATGAGTATTTTACGCTCACCTTATACTTTAGTTAAATACTTTCGGTTTTTGGGTGGGAGGTTATAGGTTCATTGCTCACATGTTGAGAGTCCTTCATGGTTTAATATTTTAACTTAATAGGTATTTCTTCTCCAGTATTAATTTCAATATTTTATTCATTCCATTATTTCTATAGTGTACTCTATTCCCACTTGATATCTACCAGCGCCCTACACTTTTATTTTTGATACGCGTAACAGTGTGTAATTACGCCAGGACAGGGGGGGTGTCGGGGGGAGTCGTTGTCACTACCCGCTAAGAAACTCTGCTTTCCGAAATTGGGACATCCGTAAGTTTGTTCTCGGATGTCCCTATTTCGAATAAGGCAGAGTTTCTATATTTTTTTTTAGAATTGGTGAGTATGCCATTCGGAATATTTCACCCATTGACCTTCGGAAATGGCAATATCCCTCCGCTGCACCTCCGCCGCTGATATCGCTGGCCAAGGGACAGATGAGTAAACTATCTCTGCGCGGTAGGGAGTGTTAGGGTCAGGCTGTAGGGGAGCGAGGGTTAGGGCCAGGCTGTAGGGGGGGGGAAGGTTAGGTCAAGCTGCAGGGAGGGAGGGTTAGGGTCAGGCTGCAAGTAAAGGAGGGTTAGGGTCAGGCAGCAAGGAAAGAAGGGTTAGGGGGTTAGGGTTAGAATTAGGGAAAGGAGTGGGGACTATTTTTACTTACCATTTCGGAGCACTGAGCTTTCGGTGCTTTGTGGATCAATTGCTATGCCTCATCGAACATGGCAACTGGCTGGGAGGAAACGGCTGATTCGAAACTCAGCAGTTCGGACCGGAGCCCCACACCCGGGGGGAGTGCATCGATGTTATGCTGAGTGTTAGTATGCTCAGAGCAATATCGTAGCTCTGGATCAGGCCCATTGTACTAGTTTCAACTATACATTTCGTCCTAAAATTGTCACACAATACAGACTATATATCTTATCATTCATGTCTCTCCAGCCTCCCAGTATTCCTCATCATGGGCCTGATTCAGAGATGCGATTTCCACGGCACTTAGGAGCGTATATTTAAGATCCTAGAAAATTCGCAAAACTGCGCATGCGTAGTAATAGTGCAATGCCGTTTACGTAGCGGTTAGGAGCGTAAGTTCGCTAAGAGCATAGGTTTGAATCGCACGCAAGCACTTAAGATCTTAAGTGCAGCGAATCTTTAAGATCTTAAGGATTTGCATGGAAATGGGCGGGGGGAGGCAGGGAAATGAGGGAAAGTGGGCGAGGACTGACACTTAGGATCTTAAATGAACGCTCCCACGTCACTTAAGATCCCAAATGACAGCGTATAGTTAAGGCAAGTCAATGGTGATCTAAGTTTAAGTTCCACCGCTGTTTGCAAGAGGAGTGTCTGTTTATGTAGTGGGCTGGAACCTGCTAAGATCTTAGCAAAGGTGCGTATATTTGCGATCTTTTCGCAATCGCATCTCTGAATCAGCCCCCATGTCTCCAGCCCCCCAGTATTCCCATCCTGTGTATCCAGCCCTCAAGTGTCCACATCATGGACCGTATTCAGACTCTTATGTAGACCGCATATATGCAATCCATGTAAGGAAAAGATACATAGATAGCGTAAAAAATTTACAACACATGCGCAGTAGTAAACAACGCTAAACTCCGGACGTATATGCTCTACATTCGATAGTCTGAATACGGTCCCATGTGTCTCCAGCCCCCCCAGTATCCCCCATCATGTCTCCAGTCCCCCAGTATCCTCCATCATGTCTCCAGCTCCGCACACTCTCTCTTTCTATTCCAAAGTTCCCTGATCTTTGTTACTAACACAGCTGTGTGACTGGATCATACAGCCTGAGCACTTTTACCATACACCCTGGCTGGTTCCATTGTGTGATATAAAGCACTTGCCCTTATGTATCAAACTCACTGTCTGATAGAGTATAAGCCTAGGAGCTGGGCTTTCTTACCCACCCAGTCTCTTTGTTACTACCCAGTTTTGTTTATACTAATTGTTCAAATTGTAAAGCGCTATGTAATCTGCTGACACTATATAAAAATAATATAATACCTGAATAAAATTATAATAATAAATGCTAACTTGCAAACTCAACTCAGATGTGCATTCCAATACATAAGGTGATCTAATCCAAAAATGAAATTTACAGCTGTGTGAGGAAATTCAAACATGGTGCTAAACAGTGATTATGAATCTGAAAATGAAACACTGCATAATGCAGGCAT
>WWET01004918.1:68257-80104 GCA_011038615.1 Limnodynastes dumerilii
ATCTCGACCTTAGTAAATCCAGAGATTTGTATGTCAGTCATGCTACAAATCGCCAGAGAGATTTAAACACTGACGATTTGAATAAACACACATCTCTGGCGATTTGTATGTGATTCGACTTTTGTAAATATGGAACAGTCAAAATCGCTGCTAAAAAAGTACTAACTACAGCGATTTCCACCAAATCGAGCTTAGTAAATCTTGCCCTGAGTGTTATAGTGATGATCCGACATCTTGTGAAATCTGCAGTAAATATTCTAAGCTCGACCTGCTTAACAGTGCTCCTGGCATTGGTGGATCATTTCACAACTGTTGAAATAAGCCTTTCTTGTAGTGATATGGCTGCCCGCAAGGAATATAAATATAAATATAAATATGAATAGAAATGTCAATGGAAATCATTGCTCTAAAGATCATGGTCCGGATTCACAGTTACGTAGTTTTCGTCTCACATACGTTGTTTTAAGAATGGAGCTACTACGCATGTGTGGTACCTTATTTACGCTATCTACATACCATTTCTGTACGTTGATTGCGTAAGCGCGGTCTTCAGACTACACATACGTAGTAGCTCAATTCTTGAAACATTGGGCTGGATCCAGACCTAGTTAAGTGCTTGAACTTAGTTACTCCTGGGCTAAACCATGATGATTTCAGGGGGAGTCAAGTTAATTGTATTCTTTGCATGCAGGGATATATCTTATTGACCAGCTTTACTATCACACTGTTATTTAGACTTGGGATAGGAAACATCACCTCTCAACTCTAATACTGTCTGCAACAGATGAAATATGACTCCCCTGCAATCAACATGGTTTAGCCCAGGAGTAACTAAGTTCAAGCACTTAACTAGGTCTGGATCCAGACCAATGTACGTAAGATGAAAACTACGTAACTGTGAATCCGGACCCAGGTGTCATTACACACCAAAGTTTTCTGCAGACATCGGGATATTGGTGATCTTCTAAAATTAGAAGCTTCTAAAAATCAGCCGATGCAATGTAGTTTCAGACAATGCTGAAGCATTGGGAGATGGTAAGATGTCTGAGCTATCTGACAGTTATAGTGTAAGTTGCACAATAGTCATCAGATAATCCTCCAGTGTGTGCCCAGCTCTTGTCTGTCGTACCTAGACTCATCCTGAAGAGCAGCTGAGCCTTCTGTAGCTCCAGAGTAATGTAGTCTCCTTGTGTCCCCTCAGCATGCATCAATACTCCATCTTTCTCCAAGGTCTTAAAATTAAATGAAATGTCATCTTGCAAAGTGCGGTTGGTCTTTTTTCTGAACTGGTAGGAAATTAAGTCATCACCGTCGAATGATAGGACATCATGGTCTGAAGAAAAGAAGAGCATTGTTATTCCATATATAATGAGACTGCTCATTTGAAGCATCAATCAGCTCATGTACAACTACTACTATTAAATCACAAACGTCTTCACATAACATTGTATTATTTTGACCCTCTTATAAATTGAACATTTATTTTTGTATTAACGTGCATCGAGGTGAAGTGCACTTGCGAAATTTTTATCCAATATCTCAACAACAATAATATATCACATAAATGTAAATGTGTTAGATTTATTAAATTGATTTGTATGTTCTTTCAAGATCTAATACTGGGTCATTGCTTTACCATGGTAATAAAATACAGAATGCATATCCAAATCTGCTTGATATTATGTGGCCTTGTTTAATCCATCCAATGTCTATGTTTAATCCAACTAATATTGCCCAGTGTAATAACTTTAAATTGAGACCTATATCAAATGAGTTCTTTTAACTTTCAAAAAGTAGTTAGAAACTATTTCTAAATCATTTACCAGCAACATAAAAAACAAAAAAAAATATGTATTAAAAAAACATACTGATGTGGATAGGAATGTAAAATACATGTCTGGTCAATCTCCTAGCTACCAAGGCCCTTATTCAAACCATTAGGCACGTAAAAACGGGACCAGGATGGGGGAGTGGACCGGAGAAGTAGTATCTGCAAATACAGATCACACACTTATGTCTGAATCCGGTCCTAAATTCCTTATGTACAGGACACTTACTGTATTCACACCCATAAAGGGCCACTCGAAGTCCAATCTTTCCCTTTGGATTCCAGGCCACAGGAATGAAGCGTACATAGCGAGCTTTAATGGGGTAGTAGAGACGGTGCTCTGTCACCCCTGATGCATTGACATTGCCAAAGAACGTCTATAGGAAAGAACATGAACATTCTAGAGAATTAAACAAATACAACTGTTACTACAAAGCGTGAAAATAAGATGTAGCCAGAACACAACTATTCATCTGTTGTTTGTTCAGTCTCGCAGAAATACATACTAATTAGAATATAAAAGAACTGTGGACAGTTGCTAGCATCAGACAATGCCCACTTTTGGTAAGTGGCACATGTGCGAGCACCGCATTACCAGGACGGATGTGCATTCTTATACCCCTTTCAGACCGAGCTATCGACCCAGGAATAACCCAGGTCAGGTGTTGGTGTGAAAGGGTCATCCCAGGTCTGTTGCCATGTCTCTGCGACCCTGGTCGATACCAGGGTTATTCTCAGGATGCCATAACCCATGTTGCGTTGTGAAAGGGGGAACCCGAGTTATTCAACCCGGGTTCCATAAAAAATATGTAAAATGGAGGATGGGGAGCACTGTCTGCCTTGGCAGACACGGCTCCGGTGTAAAAGGCTACAACCCGGGTTATTCCCGGGTTGTAGCTGCGGTCTGAACAGATTCAACATGGCTTAAAGCCGTGTTGATTGACCCAGGTTTAACCTGGGTTTTCGGTCTGAAAGGGATATCTGCCCTGGCAAAAACTCTAACAGCAGGATGGTGGGACTGGGCAGGAAACCGCTCTGTGGGAGGGGGGAGGTATGTAATCAGTACAGTGAGGGCTATACTACTATTTCCATACCATCAACATTTAATGTGGGGACAATGCAGAAATCTTATGGTAGGGACCTGTGATTGTAACTCCGTAACAGACGCAATCCTGTATTAATGTTCCATTAAAAAAACAAAACACCCACAAGACCTGTGGTGATCCTGCAGAATGACAAAATCAACTTTGAATTAAATTATGTCTAATAAATGTCTAATAAATTTGGCCCCCTGCGTTTCAGACCCAGAAAAGTAAGATCTGAATCAGGATGGAAATATTATTAATCAACCAAATAAATGTGTTCCATGGTGCAATATGTTAATTATCTCCAAGTATGGAAAATGTCAAGCAAGCCAAAGCCTGTCCATTACCATCATCAATATTATTACTGGCTATTTAAATATGTAGAAGCATTGAAATAAATGCAATAATCATCTATATCTATATTTCCAATAACCACAAGGTCCATTTATCTGGACCTTAACATTTACTATTCTTATTATTATTACTTCATTATTATTATCGGGCCGGATTCAGAGCTCCGCAATGCAATTGAGGCCGGAGTTCTGCGAAAAGTGCTACTGCGCATGCACAGTAATTTTGGAACGTAATCTACGTTATTTCTTGCAACGTAGATTGCGTACAGTTTTAAAGGCCGCGTGTACGCAATCTACATTGCAAGAAGTAACGTAGATTACGTTCCAAAATTACTGTGCATGCGCAGTAGCACTTTTCACAGAACTCCGGCCTCAACTGCACTGCGGAGCTCTAAATCCGGCATCCATCATTTTTATTATTATTATTATTATTATTATTACTGCTATTATCATCACTATTCTTTACTACGTATCATAAATGTTCATCTGAACTACAGCTCCAACAAAGCTGAGATGCGGAGTACATGAGGATCTAAAGCCTATACCTATCATCAGTATGAGTTCTGCTTCTGTATTGTATTGTATTGTATTGTATTGTATCGCGTCTTCCTGCTGGCACTTACCCAATTACTAGCTTGCTGGAAGAAGGGTTTCCAAGTATCTGGCCGGTCCCCATACAGCAGGGTGTACTTGGTCACCCAATCATAGTAAGTATTATGTGTTCCCTGAGTGGCAACTCCCATTATTTTATATTTCCTCTTCAAGTCTATTTGAAGCCAGGGCTGTTTATCCCCAGGAGCAGGAGACCACCCACTGCTGCCTGTAAGGTGAGAACAGGAAAGACGTCTTAATAACTTAACTGAGCAGAGAAATACCAACTATATTACAGTTTCAAAAAATATATTGTTTAACAAAGAAAGAGTTTTCTGAAACATGCACAGTGTGACGGCAGCTGTTTTCCCATTAAACATTTTTAGCATGCTAACTAATGTCCGGATTCACAGTTACGTAGTTTTCGTCTTATGTACGTTGTTTTAAGAATTGAGCTACTACGCATGCCTAGTAGCTTATTTACGCTATCTACTTACAATTTCTGTATTTCTAAAGACCGCGCTTACGCAATCTACGTATAGGTACATAGAAAGGGTAAATAAGATACTATGCATGTGTAGTAGCTCAATTCTTAAAACAACGTACGTAGGACTAAAACTATGTAACTGTGAATCCGGACCACACTGTGTGAGAAGTCCAGAAATGCCACCTAACCGTTGTCATGTGACCTCTGATTCATTGTGTTAATGTGACAGGTATTTATGCGCTTACCGTACAGTCGTGCAAAGTTAGCAGTGTAAAAAATAGAGTATCTTGAGGAAGCCTCGAATGACGTGAAGTATAGGGGGGAAACCAGGTCATTGTAGCACCATTCTGTGAGGGGAAGAAAAACAAATAATCTTGTTTTTAGTACAAGCTCTTAGTAATAATAAATAAGATCCTAGGGCCAGATTTAGACCTCCGTGTGTGGAGGTCTATTAGACCGCACTCCCCTGTCATTCCCCATAACCATAGGCGTATCTATAATGGGTGCAGGGTGTGCAGTGCACACTGGCCCCTCAGAACAAGGGGCCCTGTGACATTCATCCTGCAGCCTGGGTTGGCAGGGGAAAGGAGACCATTTGTCATCTATTTCTTCCCTATAATATCTTCCAGAGGGAAGAAATAGATGCTGAATGTGCCTCCCTTCCCCTGCGGTGAGACTGCCCTATTTGCGGGCCGAAAAAGGGACGGGGCTTACAGCGCAGTTAGGCTCCGCCCCTTTTGAGGCCTGCGGATCAGGACAGTCCTGTCTCAACTAAGGGGGGGCGCCATGTACAAATCCTGCACAAGGGCCCCCTCACTCCTTAAAACGCCCCTGTCCATAACCCTACCTTAAGTGTCCCATGTGCTTGAGTGGTCCATATGGCCGCTGATCTGCGTGGCCCCCCCCCCACCACCACACGGAGTGAGGGGGGAAGGTGGGGATAGGCTGCCCTGTCGGACAGATCTCCAGGCGTATCATGCAGATTTCAGTGAACTCACTGGCACACCTATAAATCACTACTTTTCCTAATGTGAAAACTGACACAGACACAATAAAACCCCTTGACGGTCGTTATGTCGACAGGTCAGAATGTTCACAGTTGCCTATTATGTCAGTGTTACATATATATTACTACATTACTGAAGTTTATTACAAGCTGCCTGCATTACATTACAAGTTTACCGTTGTTACAAAGCAAATACTAGATAATACTCAATCGTCGACACTTTGACCTGTAGACACCTTATCCTTTACCTTTTTATTCATCCTGTTGATTTTTCTATTGACGCCCAAGTTGTGTGCTTCCCTTTATGCGGTGCATGGTGCAACAAGGTGCAGTTGTCTTAGGAACACCATCAAAGGAAAAAGGGCTCCATGTATTCCCCATTCCTTGAGCTCTCTCCAGCCCCTGGCTGGTAATACATCATTTCTGGGTAACACTTAGTAATAATAGATAATCCACATAGACTGTTATAGTGCTGGAGTACAGAACTTTATAGCTGGTATCTTGTTCTTCTGGTGTTTCTGGTGGAGTTCCTTGGTGTTGGTGCCCCTAGACTGCAGCCAATTCAGCCTACCCCTAATCTTACCCTGAGGGGAATAAAGTAGATACCAGAGGCAGATTGAAGCCTACATCTACTACCTACACATATAGGGGCTCATTTAGAGCTGCATGCACATGGATATTGGGCCAGATCCAGAGCCACAGTTCCATTGCGTTTCAAGACGTGGCGTATTTACTAGGCCCTCCCCTCAATCATATGTGCTTTGGCCGTTTCACGTTTGCTGAACCCTACCTGAACTTTACGCTGGGTAAGAACTGACTTACATACATGCTACAGGTACGTACCTACCTAAGCGCGCCCATACTGTATAATTTATATGTCTCACCCCGCCTCTGAAGCGTCATTACGGGTGTCGCATGGCTGTCACGCCCCCTCATTTGTAGTTACGCTGTTGATACGAGGCTGGTACATACGTTCAGAGTTACATGGCGTAACCTCTGCCGCGCGCATGCGCAGTACATACAAAACAGCGTTTTTACGTCAGTGGCTAGTGTAAATACGTTAGCGTAATTAGTTCTGGGTCTACCCCATTGTGTGGATGGTGACAGACCCTAAAGCTAATGTGCAGGTAGAAGCCATCATTAAATGATTATTATTACTGATAAATGATATGGTCTTTTAGCTGCTTTTTCATTAGTCTCTGTCCTGCTATAAATTCATTCATTTATGAAATCCTTTATGTTTTAAGTCACAAATATCAGGAACAAGAGACTCGGAGATAACCAGGTATCTCAGAGCCGTAAACTTGAAATTTCAGCGCCAGGGGCAAAAAGGAAAAATAGCGCCCCCTGACCCTGAATTCCAAGCCAATTTAACCATAAATATTAACTTACTGGTGCCCCTTGAGATTTGCGCCCTGGGCGGCCGCACCTATCGCACACCCCTAGTTCCGGCCCTGAGGTATCTGTATATATAGGTATTCTTAATTTATTTTAATTATATTTTATTGCATAATAAAACACAAAACAACAACTATAATTAATTAATTAATGAATTCATAATAATTATATTTATATCGTTTAGAAATAAAAGACACCAGGGTGTGGGAGAGGATAAATGTAAAACACATTCACAATTTATCAATAATAAAACTAGTTCAGATGATGAAGCCAGCAATAACAGATGTTTTGAAGCTGGTAGAATCTCTTTGATAATTGCAGTTATACATGATCCGAGTTAATCTTTATCCAAGACTCCCCCCACTGACATCTGTCTTGCTGCCCCCTCACTATCTGTCTTCTCTACTTCTCAGCAGCAGATTGCTATGAATTATTTTGCTGAGAAGTGCCTGCTTTCCAGGTTTAAATAATGCATCCACGAGTTTCTAAACCACCAGCCCACATGGCTTGAAGAGGGCCCACTGAACCCAAAAACATACACGGATTGTCAGGACTTGGACAGCATCTCGGGCCTCCAGTTCCATTATATGACCACCTAGATCTCTATTAGCGCATTGGTTTGATATTAGACATTGGCATTTGTGAACAACTGGGCAGACTGGATGGGCCATGTGGCTCATATCTGCCGTCACTTTCTATGTGAAGGAGAGAGTTGGAGGTTGCTTAGTGGATGTACAGCAGTTGATATGGTGCATTTTGCAATTATACACAACCATCAAGCTCACAAAACAGGAACATCTGAATGGAAGCCCTAAGCAGTCTTAGTCATGTGCCCTAGTGGATGCCAAACCAGACAAGGAAAACAAAAATCCCTATTGCACCTGCTTTAGGCCTATTACTTGTCACAACACTTGTGTAGCTACCAATGTTGCTTGATACTAATGAATATGACTTGCCCTGACGTTCTATGGTAGCTGAACAGGCTTTCCTAAAAAGATGGCATTAATTGCGTGTGATTAATGTGTTTATTTTTAATTGCTAATTCTGACAAAATTGCTCAAAACTCACTCATTGCATCTCTGAAGAACTATTAGCAATGTACCAACTTTGGACATATAAACTTGTATCTGCTGACTGTGGTTTATACCCTATTTTATAATATTATATACATATAAGTCATTACTGCACATAACTCTTGTAAAATTTGCTTGTACCTTCATGAAACTCCAAAAAATGCCTAAGACACAATGATCTATCCATCAGACCCTGAGCGTATAACACTATTGTTATGGAGATTTACATTACAGCATTACAGTATAGACATATGCCGCGTATGGTAACCAGAGACACACGTAAAACTATAAACTATAATATATTACCCCCTACTTTGAAAAGGTGAACTGTTTGCAGTTATTAATATTACTTAAAAGGTATCCATGTGTTTGCATTTATTGATACTTAAATTTTACAATTTACCATTAATTTGCAGTGTGACAATGTTTTCCATGCATAATCCTTGGAATCATTGCATTTTCTGTAGTAAGCATTTAAAATAAAGGCTATTACAAGGATATTTATTTATTTTCTATTGTTGCTTTTGTTGTGTACTTTACATTAAGCTGGGTACACACCTATGCAATCATACATGACATGGATCGCTCTTACAAGTCCCGATGATCATGCTGATTCCCATGTACACATTATACAAAGTTACCAGCAGATCTGAGATCATCATCTCTCCTAACCTTCTACTGAAACGATTGTGACTCTGTACACACTGTGATATCCGCCTGTGCTGCACAGGAGACTAGTTGTACCTGTGTACACATTACCTACATTTATTCAACATAGTACCTTTGGTGAATGTGATTTTAAGAACGTTCACAAAACCAAATTACCCGAAGCAAATTTTTTAACTCTACAAATCAAGATTGTGGTAGTCTACACATTATTACAATATTGCTCCTAATGGAATTGATTGGCCCTATAATTGCATATGTGTGTATGCAACTTTAGATCCCTGGTAGGAAATGTGGTCGATGAAAGCCTCTCCCATCCAGACTTATTCTCTGATTTGTTTATATATTGTGTTGTGCATCTTGTCTGGTAATTGGGTCAGCAGCAGTCAATTACCAGCATGCCCTAGGCCTCTTAAATGCCTGCTATATGCTAAAGGCTGCTGGTGCATATTGTTCTTGCTGCTCCATTGAACTTATTGAGCTTTAATACTTATGGATGTGTATAGGCAGATGAGAGAGGTGTAATGCAGCAGCCTACACAAGTTACATGTTTCAAAGTACCTTTTACACGGTGTCCTTATTCCAACCTACAAATGAAGTATCTGCTCTCTTCTGTTCTTCCCAATCTGCTACCTGTCCTCTTGGTCCTGTACCCTCACAAGTCAGTCGATGTCTATCTTACGTGCTTATTCCAACCATAACTACAATCTGCAGTCATTTTCAATTCTGAATAAACAAAATTCTGACCCCAACTCTCTATTAAATTATTGTCCCATTTCCCAGCTCCCATGCCCTTCAATGCTGCTTGAAAGACTTGTCTACATTCGCCTTACTCATTTACTTTCCTCACACAACCTTCTGTATCCTCTTCATTCTTCATTCAGGCTTTCATTCCTGGCACTCAACAAAACAGCACTAACCAGGGTGGTCAATGACTTGATCACTGCTAAATCTAAAGGCCACTATTTTCTTCTAATTCTCCTGGATCTTTCTACTGTTGGCCAGTCTCGTCATAAGAATGGTACAATCCCTGGATATTCGGGACACAGCTCTTTCCTGGTTCACATCCTACTTATCCAATCACTCTTTCAGGGGTCGCTTTTCTGGATCTACCTCCCCTGCTCTTCCACTATCTGTTGGAGTACCACAAGGCTCAGTGTTAGGCTTAATGCTTTTCTCTATCTACACCACTTCTTTTGGGAGGATAATAAAGTAATTTGGTTTTTATTATCATCTCTATGCAGATGACACGCATATCTACCTATTCATTTCTGATCTCTCACCAACTATGTTGGCCCACATAACTGAATGTCTTTCTGCCATTTCATCATGGATGTCCTCCCACCATCTCAAAATTAATCTTTCAAAAACAGAACTAATAATACAGTATTTCCTGCAATAAAAGCTAACCACTCGGGGTGGTCTCTGATGACAACACTGAAATAATCCCTACTCATAAAGCTCGATGCTTAGGTGTCACCCTGGACTTTAAACTGTCCTTTGTTCCCCACATACAGTCTGTTTCTAAATCCTGTTACATACCTCTAAAAAACAATTATCTCCCTTACAGTAAGACACTGCAAAAACTCATTCATGCACTAATCATCTCCTGCATTGATTAGTGTAATGTTCTACTCTTTGAACTCCTGCATTATAAAATTACCCCCCTACAGTCTATATTGCATGCAGCAGCTAGACTGAATCTCTACATTGGTTGCCTATATATTCATATACAAAATAATTTTGCTAACCTATAAAGCCATCAACAACACTGCACCCACTTACATATGCTCACTCATCTCAAGATATAGCATAGCTCGTTCTCTCAGATCATCACTGGACATACAGCTCTCCTCGACACTATGCTCTGTTTTCGAGATTATAGGACTTCTCCCGGGCTGCACCCACTCTCTGGAATAACCTTCCTCTACTCTCCAAACTTTCAAGCACTGCCTCAAAACTCACCTATTCAGACAAGCTTATAAACTTCCTCAACCCACTTCTTAGTTGTCCACCCTATTTACCAACTACTTTGCTGTCCATTTTACCTTTCTGTTACATGATTAACACAACCTTGCACACTTTCTCTATCCATATCATTACCATAACATTCCCCTCAGTCCTGCTACTACAGCTGCTGTGTGACTGGATCCTACAGAGCACTGAGCACTTTACTATACAACGTGGCTGCTCCATTGTGTGATATTTAGCACTTGCCCTTAAGTATCAATCCCCAATGTCCTATAGAGGGTAAGCTTGCGGGCAGAGCCCTCTTACCTACCCAGTCTGTCTGTTCCCACCCAGTCTTATAATGATTGTTAAAATTGTAAGTCGCTGTATAATCTGATGGAGCTGTATAAAAATCTGTTAATAAATAAATAAATAAATAAACAAATCAATGCCCCCAAATGTGTGAAAATTTGCTGCTTTAGGCTAAAATAAAATAGTGTAGTGCGGGCAGAGTGTATATTTTAAAGAATACATTTCCTAGTTTACTATTTGTAGGTAGTGTAGGACTGTGATATAAGAAAGAATAGGGATCTACTCCATCGTACACATACAAGAGCCTTAGCTGGTGCAAGATTTTTGGAGGGAGAGCAGGGAATCCGGGATGCTACTGTGCTCACAGCAGCACTAAAATGCCCATGTTTTCATTTAAATATAGTGGCACCACACATCACTATTATTATTATTATTAACGTTTATTTATAAGGCGCCACACAGTATCCGCAGAGCCGTACAGAGGCAACAGCAAAGCCAATAGTTACATATACAATACAATAATTAACAGAGGGTATAAAAACATGAATAAGGAATATAATACATGTACAAAGCAAATATTAAATAGAGTACAAAAAATAGCAAAACAATATGTAAGGAAAATAAAGATGCTGGATAAGTGTGTAGGAGCAGATGAATAAGGAGAGAGATAGACAGTAGAGAGAAAAAGGCGGGAAGAGATGATGACAGGGTAGAGGGTTGATGACAGGAGGAAGGAGGAACCTGCTCAAAAAGCTAACATGCTAAGTGAGAGAGGGGGAACAAACAGGAGACACAGTGATGAAGATGGGGAGGTCAGGTAAGCTTAGGTGGAGGAAGGGTAGGCTAGCCTGAAGAAGTGGGTTTTAAGGGAGCGTTTGAAGCATTGGAGTGTGCTGGATTGCCTGATAGGATGTGGTAGGTTGATCCAATGGAGAGGGGAGGCCCGGGAGAAGTCTTGGATGCGGGAGTGAGAAGTGGGTTATAAGGGTGGAGTTGAGGTGGCGGTCACAAGCAGAGTGAAGTGGACGGGAGGGGGTGTGCAGGAGTGAGCACAGCCACATTGTATCCGCTCTCTCCCAGAGGGGGGGGGGGGGGGGC
>WWET01004918.1:89035-110273 GCA_011038615.1 Limnodynastes dumerilii
GTGGTGTGTGTGTGTGTGTGTGTGTGTGTGTGTGTGTGTGTGTGTGTGTGTGTGTGTGTGATTTTAAGCATGCATGCATTGTGTGTGATATTATGCATGCATGGTGTGTGTGTGTGTGCATCCCCTGTGGGGGGGGGCTGCATATTTTGTCAGTCCCGGGCCCCACAATTTCTGATGGCGGCCCTGGGTAAACCTTTAGTAGCCAGCTGCTTAACTAAGCAAGGACCCTATAAATAAAATATTAAGAAGTCATAATACTTTTAATGCTTGATTAATAATGTAAGAAACATGTTTCTAGAAAATTATGGAGGGATTTGTTATCTGATCTAATCAAACATTATAAAAATTGGAGAACATACATTACATGCATGTATCATGTTGCGTGTCCTGACATACATGACTCTTGCACATAAGATCCAGAGATTGGGAGTAAGGGCAAAACGTGCAATTGTACAGCCCGGCTAAACCCTTTTGCAAAGTGAGGGGGAGCTAATTATTTTAATTCTTTTATATGCAAGGAAAACACTTTACTTTTGCACATAGAAATCACATACCACATAGCCTTATATTTAATCTATAAATTAGAGTTGAGCTAAGAAACTTCACCTCTCAATTCTAACTAGAAATTTTAGTACCAGGGACAAAAAGGAAGAATGGTGCCCCCAACCTTGAATTAATAATCAGTTTAATCCTATAAATGAACTTACTTGTACCCCACTTTGACTTTGAACCCAGTGCGATTGCCCCCATCGCACACCCCTAGTTAAGGCCCTGTCAATTCTAATTCTGCTTTCACAGTTGAAATTTGCCTCCTCTTTGCAGTGCACTTGCACATACTGTATAAAAAGGTGTAAGTGCAGCTTGAATCAGCCCTAAGGGGAGCGATCCAGAGTTGAGTGTTCACCAGTTCACTTAGCGTATCTTGGCATCATTTTGAACTGCACTTCTCATAAATGATGTGTACGCAATCAAACCCAATTCAGACCCAAACACAACTCTAACTGCACCCATTTGTGTTCTGAAGGGAGTGGGAAGGGCTCCAGGCACGCAGTTAATACAGTACAGTAAGGGCGTGCCCAAGCAAAAAAAATGCACCCCATCCAGACAAATAAGATCCGCCCCACCCCACCCAAACTCTACCCTATCCTGTTCAAGCTCCGCCCCATGGTCATGCTGCACAGGGGAAAATGTAAATAGTAATAAAAAAAAAACCTGCCTCCAATGTAGCCCACTTATCGGGACAAAAACTCAAAGGCAGTTTGGACAGAGGGACAGTCACCCAAAATCGGGACTCTCCCACTGGCATCCGGTCAGCTGGGATATATGGTTACATCACAAGATCAGGGGCTGCCACTCCACAACCTATTTCAAAAGCCTGCGTCAAAATGTCATATGCAAATGCAATACAAATGGTGGAGCAATGTGTAGGTATAAAATATTTTATTTACACATTAAGAATGAAGTGCTTGCGCTATTCATAACCTCCATTTGCAGTATAGAGTGTACTGCCCGGTAATTGCATGGTATATGGCCATGTATTTGCATTAAACTTGACTGCTTTGTGCATGTTGCTACATACTGTACTTAAATAGTCTTCCAGAGATATCACTGCATGCGCCAGCCAGCCCATTGTCATTGACTGAGCCTGAGAAGAGAAGGGGCCAAGGTGTAGAGGCCAGAGACCCTGGGTGAAAGAGACAGCTGTCAGGAAGAGAGGGAGTATTCCAAGCAGATGTACTGGAACAAAGGCACAGACTGCAGAGAGATGGGGAAGCGAAGGGTAATCGCTCAGTGTATTACTGGCTGAGAGGGCTGCAGAGGGACTGTTCAGTCAGCGTGCAGAATGAGATACACTGGCAATCACTTTGGAGTACCATTAAGTGCTGGATATATTCCTGAGACTGCATTATTAAACATTACCATCATAAGAGAAATTGTGTTATGTGCTACATATGTCATCTCCATAGACCAAGGAGTAAAGTCAGACATAAGCCTAAGTGAATATCCTGTTATCTGAGAGGTGTCACTCAGAAGGCATGCATTGTATCAGGAGAGGCAGCTGTGTGGAGAGACAATAGTGCACCTGGAATAGTCCTGTTATAGAATGCATATTGCCACACAGGGAAAGTATGAGTAATGGATCTATTTGGTCATTTCTGTGATGTTAATGTCTGAGGAATTCAAACATTTTTTTCTATCCAATTTTCAATATTACAGAGACTGTGTGTTGAGGCCATGTAAGTGCCCAGTTGCCATAGCTAGCCCCAGGGAACAAGTCTGGATAGGATGGGGTCATGAATGGGATAGGGTCTCTATTTATAAATACACTCTCAGAAATTATACATGAATTGCTAAGCGCTTACTTAAACTAGCAGCCTCTGACAGCTTGCTTAGAGTTCTGTGCAGAGGGGTAGCTGCCACAGGCTTCCCCTCTACACTGAGCCTCATAGCAGCTACCCCCTGCACCAACAGTAGTCACGCCATTGGCTAACCCTGAGAAACCGTCAATCAATTGTAATAGAAACACTGGGTTGGTGGCGCCGGGATAGTAAATACTGTATATCCCAGGCTTATAATCCAAGGAAAATTGTATTGTTTGTTCTTGCTTTGTGTATCACGCTTTGGAAAGCCAGTTCAGCTTTTGGCTAAGGGTTCCTGGGGTTATGGATGGAGAGTTAGCTCGAACTCTACCCATCAGGCCCATTTCGAGTCTCCAGAGCCTCCAGCATAAAGTCAGGCACCTGTGTCGTTTGTTAAAATGATGTCAGGCTGTACTTGAAGTGGCCTCTCTGATGCCACACCTAAAAGCATTGTGTTACTGGACTGTGTTGCATCTTTTTATTTGTTTGGTATGATGAGCATGAGCGTTGTTATCTTGTCCCTGCTGATCATTCTTTCATATGTATCAGGTGATAAGGAGCCTTGGGCCACAGCATAAAGGTTCACAGAGTCGCCCTGAGAGTGCTCTGGGACAGATCAAACTGGATTCTAGAATATTTGACATCATTTATTATTTGATGCTTCTATCATTTCAAGATTACTCAGGTGTGTCCAGTTATATTGTGATTTGGTGCAGGGATTTTTCTGAATCTTTCTCTGGAGATCAGGGTCCGGATTCACAGTAATTTGGTTTTCGTCTTACGTACATTGTTTTAAGAATTGAGCTACTACCGCGCTTACGCAATCTACGTACAGAAATGGTACATAGATAGTGTAAATAAGCTGCTACGCATGTGTAGTAGCTCAATTCTTAAAACAACGTACGTAAGACGAAAACTATGTAACTGTGAATCCGGACCCTGTGATCTCATTAATTAACCTGCACAGTTATCAACATTCAGGTGGAGGTAAAAGAAGATTGACTTTTAATACTTCATGTCTCCAGGTTATATCAGAGAAGTTGTGAAGGGTTCTACAAGAATACACACCAAAGCCGGATACATTCCAACAAGCTAGAAGTATAATCATTTGCATTTATAAAGGCTCCCCCCTAAGTAGACCAGTGATGGCATAAGATTAATGTCGCAGGTATTTCTTCATGAGTACATCTATCATAAGAAAACAATGATATAATTGCATATAGAAAAAAAATCATGTCCACGATCTGCTCCCATTGTTTTATAAAGCAAATTGGTTATTTGCAGGTTTTGAAAAGGTTATAATTCATTCTCTTTTGATTAAATGTAAAGCTAGGTACACACCTATGAATTAATTGTACAGTTCATAAGTTTCCAGGCCATTTGGAACAACATCGCAAAAGTTTCTGATGTTACCGGGTCAAATCCAGAAGTTCTGTTTACGTACGATTGCGTAGCGTATTTACGCTATTGTAAGTACTATGGCCTCCCCTGGACTCTCCCCTCGGTCGTACGTAAATTAATTGAGTTACAAGTACCAAACCCTACCTTAACTTTTCCAAGCGTAAGTACGCTCGTACGTAATGGATTGTCGTTCGCAACAGCCTAACCCGGCCCATACTGTGCAATTTCAATGCCTCTCTCTGCCTACAAAGCGGATTTCAGGGTGTCGTATGGATGAGCCATCCCTTTGTTCGTATTTATGCTGAAGGTGCGTGCGATCAGAGTTACGTTGCGTAACATCTGGCACGCACATGCGCACTACATACAAAAAGGCAATTTTACGACAGCGGCTAGCGTAAATACGCGTTCGTACTGAGGTCTGGATCTGCCCCACCATCTTGATTTGAAAATTCCAATCACCAGTGGTATGACGCTGGACAAATGCTGGTATTGTGTACACAGGGATGACCATCTTTTCTGATGATGCAGTGAATCCATACAAAGTGCCACCATTATAGGCGCTTATACTGTTGCCCAGTGAGTAGCAGTTGTGTCTCACAGTGCTGAGGTCATGAGTTCGATTCCCGGACAAGACCTTATCTGTGTGGTGTTTGTATGTTCTCCCTGTGTCTACATGGGTTTGCTCCAGTTTCCTCTCTCAAGGGAAATACATACTGGTAGCTTAATAAGCTGCTGCTTAAATTAACCCTAGTGTGTGGATGTATGTATGTGTTAGGGACCTTAGTATGTAGCTCCAGTAGGGACAGGGACTAATGTTAATGTGAAATATGCTCTCTAAAGCACCGCATAACCTGATAGAGCTATATAACACCTGTATAATATATTTACAGTGTGTGCGCAGAGGCACAAATATTTTAAAAGATTTTTGATTGGCTGTTAAATTGGTATAGTGTGTACACGTGAACTGGCATTATCATCCTCATCTCATGTATGATTGTATAGGTGTGTACCCAGCTTAAAATGATGAGCAAAGTGGCAACATTATTTCACCATATTAAAAAAAGAAATAGCAATCCTATCTGCCTACCTAGTCATAGCAATTGGCACCACCTTATACTGGTAAAATATGTGTGAAATCACATCAAACACAAACAAATGTAAGTGAAACGAGATACCTGCAGCACTAATGCATCACACCTCTATAGTAAAGATACAAACAACTTGGTGTCATTGAAAATACTGATAATATACATGAAAGTAACATGAGGTCAGCAAAACTTCACAGATCAGACATGCTTACTATAAATCATTCTAATACATTTTGGAACAGGATTGTTCTGTATTAACTGGAATTAAACATTACATCTATAAAATAAACTTATATTCACTTCATGTGCAAAAAAGTTGCAGGTTAACTTTAACTTCATGAAATTAAAGTAATTCAGTGGTTTTTAATGTTCTATGTTTTTGTGTTTAAGTTTTCCAAAAATGCTGTGTCATTTTCTCCCACGCTGAACCTAAAAAATTCTTCTCTGAAGTGTTCCCCCTAATCCCACCCTACACTACATCACATGTGTCCTTCCTCCTGTGACACAGACAGCAAGGTTATGTCCAAAGGTAAGTTATGACATCCATTCACCCACCTACCACTGAAAATATCCAAAACCTGCCACCCTGCAAGACAGGGTGTGGATACACACAGGGCAGAGTGATGAAGGACTGCAGTGAGGTCATTCAGAATAAAGTTCTGCATCACAATGCATTAACCTCATCCTCTATTCGTTGCCTAAAATATAATTATTATTTAAGTCTTTGCAAAGTTAAAGGGTTAACCTCCCATACAACATAAAAAGTAATAAATAGAAATAAGTAGCCAAACTGTAACATTAACACTGTTACAATGAATTACTTGTACTAAAACTGATATCACACTTCTAGTTGCTTAGCAATAATTTTTTTCCCCCAATGTCATCTTTAGATGTAAATTGAAAATTGTTGTGTGATTGCTCTAATTCTTGGACAGGACCCAAAAACACCACCCACAGATAAACCACAACCACTGCGAATCTGGCTTAAAACACTGCAGTGGGGCACCTCCTAACCCTTCAGATTTTGTGCTTTTGGAAGTCTCAATAACTGATACATGTATAGACTCAATCCATACAGTCTGCGTAGAATTAGGATGGCACCAAGCTCCTTGATTATCCTGTGCCTGGGATATAAAGGGATGATGACCAAGGTAGGCTGGTGCATGTATAAGTACTGCAATGCAGGGCACAGTTTTGTGTGCCTGCATGGGCTATGAAAGACTGCATTGCAGATCACAACTTTATAAAGCTGCCTAACATCCCTGTTCCCTGTTCTCTCTCTTTCTGTCTAAGGCAGTTTTAAAAATAGATTTCAAAAGTCAGCATCCTATTTTCTACTTACCTGCAAAGCTTAAATGTCCTTTGTGGAATAGAGCAGCCCATATGAGTAGCAATAAGGGATGCATGTTTTCCTCTGAAATTTAGCAGCTTGCAGCTTTAGACCTGAGCTGGTCCAGGGTTTCTAAAGATGCATGAATCTGGGACACGAGGTAGGATCAGCTTCCTTCGTACAGCAGCATAGTAGCAGTGCAGAGCGCTGAGTGCTTAGTATATCATTCCCACACAGTGGCACTAGCATCCCAGAAAGGCTGGGGAGGGATCACATGACAAACTTCATCTGTCAGAAGCCACCATTTTTGTTATGGGCTGCACAGGTTATTTGAATACTATTTAGACATTAACAGACACATTGCTTAAATTTTTATTCAACTCTAAGTAATCTTAACAGTCCGATTCTACTGTAGTAAGGCTGAAATTTTGGATTTTTCTTTAAAGATTGCAAAATAAATTGAAAAAATTATTTTAAGATTTCAAAAACAAATAAAAAAAGTGATTCATGAGGTACAAAATAATGGCACAGGCCTTCCCCATATGGGAACGTATCCCATAGACACTGAAGCCCCAGTGGTGCAAAAAAGGTGAAATTTTTACCCAGTCCAAACCAGATAATGTATGAGGACTTTCCCCACCAGCGGATTAAACAGAACCAATAGCCGCATTGTCTGATACAAGGTACACACCATTATATACAGTGTTATATACAGTATATACAGCTGTATTCTGACTACTGCTGCTTGCAGATGTCAGGTGTTTCTGGCAGTGTGCATGTGTGACCAGATGTTACGATATGTACCGGATCTGCAGGTCCGTCTGATAGGCCACTTACGCACGCATGCGATAGGTGATGATGGGAGAGATTGTGACATTTAAGGACTATAGACCGGATTCAGAATTATAAACGTCGTATTCTGCAAGCTGCTTATGGAATTCAGCTCATTTTCTGGCAGCTCGCATGCGAGTGACAGATGTTACAGTACAGCTGTCCAGGTATATGGAACTTAGTTCCACACACCTGGAGATACGTCCATTAGGGCGCCGCACCCATGAACTCCGTAAGTAATTCGTAATCAGCGGTCATACAGATTGCTGATCTGCACAAAATGTCTTAAGGCTACCTTATGGCAGCGTAACTGAGCTAACGCCCGCACAAGAGAGGAGGGTGACGTGGATTTCCCTCCAATCTTTCGTGCCGACCTCACACTGAAATGTTTAAATATCAGGACATTTAGTATCAGGACATTCCTTCTCCCGGGTGCACATTCTGTTAATTTATTTATAGTTATAGATAAGTTGTATTTCATAAGCAATACAGCTACCTCTTCCTGATTCAAGGTGCACAAGCACCTCTATTTTTCACTTTATTGACAGTTCTCTAATGTCACTTGAATGAGGCTCCTTCAGAATTTATTGATGAAATTACAATGGCTTCAGAGAGAACCATAGTAAACATTCCTTGTATCTTCCTCTTGCTGAGTCTGGAAAATGCTGTGTAAAGGTTTACAGTCAGCAGATTTTTCCATAGCATTATCTACACCAGCCTTTCTCAACTTATTTTTTTGCCTTAGGGGAACCCCTAAAACCAAATTTAAGTTTGGGGAATCCCCTGTATAATTGTAAAAGATATTCAAATATTGTTAGGAAAGGTAAACAAAAAAAATAAATCTTAATAATAGAGAGTTACATAGGATGCAGACTTTTGGTAACATACAAAAAGAATAGTAACATGTCCCATCTCACCTTTAAATGACTCACAGGCTCTTGTCACCGATATATGCCTCCACAAACTATCCTCACAGCCCCCTGTCAGCTATAAACACCTCCACTAACACTCCTCACTGCCCCTTTTCACCTTGAAATGCCACCACAAATGCGCAAAGGAGGTGATGCAAACACTGACAGCCAAACTCGCAGTCGAAGCCTGGGCTGGCTAATCCCTGCTACTTTGTGGGAAGTCGGAGTTCCACGGAACCCTGTTTGAAAATTGCTGGTCAACATGGATCTGTGCACTATGTTAGGTTAGTTCTACAAGAAGAAAGCATGAAGGTCGTTCTCACAGTTCAAATTTTACAGTTACAGTCATTGCTTAGATGGGACCTAATTCATAATTAGTTGCAGGCAGAAGCGCACCTAACACACTCTTCCAGCCTCCAACCCGCCCCCATTTTTAGGTACCTTATAGCAGTTATGAATGCCATAGGGCTACCTTATTTCTCCGCCTCCCCCTTCCACCCTCCCCAGCTAATCTAAATACCTCCCCCCTCCCACTTCTTCCTAAAAAAGTTCAGACGCGTAACTGACCTACTACACATGCACAGTAGGTCATTTCGGCCAGATACACACTTAAGAAGCAGAAGCTTTTTATATGTGAACCAGGCACATGGTCATAATATTGACAATGATAGGGCTGACACCATAATCTCTCTATCATTATTCTATAGGCACAAAAAATACATATATTATGCCAGCAGGGTGACCGTTATATGTTCGACATAGCTACCCTTCTACTGTATATGCATAGTTCATTTAACATTAAAATAACAGAGATGAGATCTAAAATTTGATAGTTTTTTTTACTGCATAGTCAATGAGATCTCATCATGTAGTGACTACATGGCAACAAAATTATCATCAGCAAAATAAATGTTCCCATGTCAGCACATTCTTAGACAAAGCATTTTATATACTTTTAGCGTGCCTTCTTTAAAGGCCGCACGTACGCTTACTACATACCGATCTGCTATGTAGGTAGCGTACATTACCTACTACACATGCACAGTAGGTCATTTTGGCCAGATACACACTTAAGAAGCAGAAGCTTTTTATATGTGAACCAGCCACATGGTCATAATATTGACAATGATAGGGCTGACACCATAATCTCTCTATCATTGTTCAATAGGCACAAAAAAATACATATATTATGCCAGCATGGTGACCGTTATATGTTCGACATAGCTACCCTTCTACTGTATAAGCATAGTTCATTTAACATTAAAATAACAGAGATAAGATCTAAAATTTGATAGTTTTTTTTACTGCATAGTCAATGAGATCTCATCATGTAGTGACTACATGGCAACAAAATTATCATCAGCAAAATAAATGTTCCCATGTCAGCACATTCTTAGACAAAGCATTTTATATACTTTTATCTATAATAGATGTTTCCTGTTATAAGGGAATATATTCACAAATTGATATTTAAGATCAGCACATTAACAACATACAATCTGGTTAAGAAATACATGTCTTTCTTTAACCCCTTTGTTCCCAGATTAAAAGATAATTAGGGTCTTAATTTTACACTGTCTAAAACTGGTCACACCCATTGACTAAAAAGCTTATGTCAACAGGATTTTACAGAGAAACATGAGGTGCTATTAAGCTTCAAAGTGCTTTTCCCACCACTGCGGGCAACAGAATAATGTTTGACCCCTAAGACTTAATAAGTGTCAGCAGAAATTGAGAGATACAGTATCCTGTCATATCAATTTAATGATTAAAATGGTGCAAACAAAAAGCTTCTTTTAGTTGATCCTTTTCTAATGTGGTATGTTAGGTCCCACTGAGCCAGGAAAACAATGTCTTTGTCAGACTTGCAAAATATATAGCAATTATAGGGAAACACGGTAGATTATATATTGGTTTTTACATATGATAAAGATGAAGATTATACAGGTTTTGTTTGTTATGTTGCGTAAATTGCAGTCACTGGGTTTTTTTTTGTAAGAATATTTTATTAACCTTTAGGTACTTATTACAGTGGAAGTGCTAGTTTTAATATTTTACATGCAATGCACAGGAAATTAGCATGCAAAGACAAGATATTTGCACAGGCTGTCCAGCGTCTGTTAGGTGTTTATACACACCTGCCCAAGTGACATGCAGGTCAATACATCGAGAGATGTTGTTGATCATATTTTTTTTAATGTTTTCCAAATTTGCACATAGCTTGGTCCCATCCCACAGTAGAATGTCCTATAACGCACTTTGGGCAAGTGAAGATTAGCAACCAATCAGATTCTAGCTTTACATTCTCTAGTATGTAATAGGAAAGTGAGAGCTAGAATGTGATTGGTTGCTATAGGCAACATCTCCAATTTTTCAAACCTGCAGATTAGTAAATCTGCCCCAAAAAAATGTAAAATGGTATCTTGCCAAACATGTACGGCTCATGATTGCATGCGTGCAGGAGCGAATTGGCCATAGGACATACAGGGAATTTTCTGGAGGCCACTCAGCAGCTCCTTTTTTATTTAAAGAAACGAAGGGTATTGACTGTCATAAGTGGTATTGGCTAAAATGATGTCTGTATAGAATGGAGATCATTAGGATGTTGTATTTATTGAGTGGTGGTCACTAGGATGCTGTATGTTTTGGATGTTGTATGCTTTGGGTGGCAGTGACTACCTGCATTGCATAGAGGTCACTATAAAGCTCTTTATTGGAATGTCAAATACTTGTCAGTAGGTTCTTTATTCTGTTCTGATTTTTTATTTCAGGGCCACTTTCAGTTCCCAATCTGCTCCTGCATGCATGTGTACGTGCTTGTTTCTGGTACATGAGGCTCTAGTGTAGTGTGTTCAGAAGGCTGAGAGCACCTCATGAAAAAGGGGCTTCAGTAGTCCTTGGCCTTTTGCCCCCCATCCCCCCCATGAAAATTTTCATTCCTACGCCCCTGGTTATCACCAAATTTCTATTTAGAAATTCTGGGGTAGATCCAGACCTAAGAGCTCGTTACGTTTCATTGCGTAGCGTATTTTCTAGGCACTCCCCTCACTCGTACATACTTTGGTCGATTTACGCTTTCCCAAACCCTAACTTTACTTTTCAAAGTGTAAGTACTGACGTATGTAATGGATTCACGTACGTGACGGCCTAATCCGGCCCATACTGTACAATTTAAATGCCTCCCTCCGCCTAAAAAGCGTAACTACGGGTGTCATATGGATGACACTCCCCTTCGTTCGTAATTACGCTGATGGTACGTACGTTAATAGTTACGCGGCGTAACATATGGCGCGTGCATGCGCAGTAAATACAAACAGGCGATTTTACGTCAGTGGCTAGAGTAAAAATGCTAGCATACGTAGCTCAGGTTCTGGCCCTTTGCCTTTAAAAGACAGAATATTTTATAGTAATAGCCAATTTAAAGTAGGCTGCATTTAAATCCACATGCCATATAACAATTGGCTGTCTGTAAATAGGCATTCCACAGTCCTTGAATTTTAAATGGTAAGATTCCCAACACCCTTTCTTTTCAAATAAGGTCAAATTGAAACTGTCCAGGAACAATCTAATGTAATATGTAATACTCTCCAGTGCTCCCTTTAGGTCCTTTACTAAAACTACACAATAAATTAGTATCTGGGGACCTGATTCAGAGATTGAAAATAAGAGAGGAAAGTTACTCCTGTGCAAAACTAGAGATCTATCTTTGTATTGCTTACTGTACATAGATACTGTCCAGCTGGGTGTGGGTCCCTGGAAAGAACGGCCTTATTTCTATAGGGCCGTTCTCTCCCAACCAGTTTCGAACTGACTGGGATTTCGATTGTATATGCCTAAATGAGGCATAGCAATCGATCCACGGAGTACTGAATACTGTGTTTTCCGAAAGGTAAGGCAAAAAACTACCCCAACCCTTCCCCTAATTCTAACCCTAAACCTCCCCTTCCATTACCCTTCCCTAACCCTCCCTTCCCTGCAGCCTGACCCTAACCCTCCCTTCCCTGCAGCCTGACTCTAATCCTCCCTTCCCTGCAGCCTGACCCTAAGACTCCCTTCCCCGCAGCCTGACCCTAACCATCTTCCACAGTTCCACCACACTTTCTAATATGGTGGAACTGTTTTGGATACTCGGTTTGGATACTGTACAATTTATACAACCATTGTTGGAGATGGAATTGCTATATGATTGTTATAAAACGACCAAGTAATTCATCGCAAAACAATGGAAAACCATACCCTACACTCGCATTCAGCCCTTGTAAACAAAATATGGTACTTATCTTGTATGGCAGGGGTTCTCAACCAGTGGTACGTGTACCAGTGGTGGTAAGCAAACCTCTGTCTAGTGGTACTTTGGGCAACTGAGCAAAGTCATAAAGAGTTACAGCATCTGAAAATCATTACATGTAATACATATATTTGGGGAGGGGGTAGGTATCTGCATATTAATGTCACTTGTAAATATGCAAGAGGGAGAGGACATGGGTCTGAGAAAATATATAAATGAGCCAAGGAGATGTGGTAATAGCAGAACAATAGCAAGGATGGAGGCGGTATACTGTAGGTGAAGAAAGGATTTAAGTAGAGGGTAATGAAGATATGATTGGTCAGTGGTACTTGACCTGGATCCATAGGGAGCAATTGCTACATACCAAAAAAAAGGTTGAGAACTGCAGCTCAATAGAATATTATTACTGAACTGATGAATATCAATGACTTATGTTTTCAGAAGGTTTGGGAGCTGTGGTATTGTCATTCTTCGATCAATATGCCCAGTATTTAATTATTATTATTATTATTATTATATATTTATAAGGAGCCACAAGTGCTATACATAATACAACAAATTAAAATACAGACATACAGGGTACGGATGGACAGATTAATACATTATAAAATACAATATAAATATAAAATAATCACAAGAACAAGCACAGAACGCAAGGCAAAATGCGAGGCGTCACAAGCACAGAACGCAAGGCAAAATGCGAGGTGTCAAGCTTGGCAGATCAGGGATGAGGGGATAGAGCGCAGTGAGAGGTTGAGAGGGATAAAAGGGTACAAGAAGTGGGGGGGAGTGGTGTAGGAGGGAATAACACTAGGATGGAGGGCCCTGCTCATGTGAACTAACACACTAAGTGGGAATGATGAACTTACAGAAGACATAAGGAGTGGAAGGAAGTGGACTGCTGGTGTGAGCGGAGGTGAAGGATGGAAAAGAAAGGATAGATGTAGGATGCAGTCATGTTAAGTGGAGGAGATGCAGATTAGCCTGAACAGGTGCATTTTGAGTGAACGTTGAAGACATGCATGCAATGTGGGGAAGAGTCTGACTGAAATAGGGAGGTCATTCCAGTGCAGAGGTGCAGCACGCGAGAAGTCCTGGATACGGACGTGAGATGTGGTGATCAGTAGGGAGGTCAGACAGCGCTGGTTAGCAGAACAGAGAGGGAAGGGGTGTGCATGGAGATGAGGGAAGAGAGGTATGGAGCAGTGGATGAGGAGATGGCCTGAAAGTTACAGGAAAGGAGTTTAAAGAGAGGTCTGAAGCGAACAGGAAGCCAGTGGAGGGTCTGACATAAAAGGAGAGGGGATGAGGTTTTTAGTAGCTTCATTGGTGAGGAATGGACGGATGCGTGCAATGTTGCGTAGGTGGAAACGGCAAGACTGAGAGAGGGCACAGATGTGAAGTATAAAGGAAAGTACATTAGAGACTGTGCAAAGAAGAGCAACTAAAATGGTCCATGGCCTTTGTAACAAATCATACCAAGAAAGGCTAGAGGAACTAAACATGTATAGCTTGGAGCAGAGAAAGGAGAGGGGGGACATGATAGCAGCTTTCAAATACATCAAGGCTTGTGACCAGCTAGAGGAGGGTACCATTTTTCAAAAGAAAAAGTGTAATAGAACACGAGGGCATTCAAAGGAAGAGGTGTAATAGAACACGGGGGCATGGATATAAACTGGAGGGTGGTAGATTCAAAGGAAATGTGCAGAAAAATTACTTCACTGAAAGGGTGATAGATAAGTGGAATATTCTCCCATCTGAGGTGGTTGAGGCCAATACAGTAGAACAATTTAAACATGCTTGGGATGAGGGTAAATCGGGTCTAGGGTCAGTATAGTTTTCAATAAACAAATGGGCGGACTAGATGGGCCACGTGGCTCTTATCTGCCATCACTTTCTATGTTTCTATGTAAGTAAGGAGTCATGAATGACACCTATGCAGCAAACTTGATGGAATGAGGAGACAGAGAATCACCAATGGTTATGGTGATGAGGTGCAAATCCTAGGGGGAGGATTATTTAATACCTGCAGCACATGCCCTTCCCCAACCCCCTCCCCCCCTTCCCTCTTTCCAATATTTATTTAATCTTTGTTATTTATTCTTTGAAGTGGTTCCTCTCTCCTCTTTTATCCCATATTGTACCCCATTCTTACACCTCCCAATCTTTGTGCCTTTTATGGGGGCTCAAATTAATAACTCAATGTTATGTATGTCCTCTTTGTTAAACTGTGCATCATCCTCATGGCTGGGGACTGATTCGTGTAACATGGTGACTCTTTTTCTTGTAAACAGTTGTTAAAACTATTTATAAATAAAGGGAATTATAAAAATAAGATTACAAAATGAAATCCAGTTGTGATAAATCCTTTGTAAAGGATTCTCCAATTGTGAAGTTTAGCAGGTGATAATAGCATGATAATACCCTTAGACTTCTCTCTCCTGTAACCTGGACACACCTACAATTTTCTCTGGTTTCAAATTTTCTTTGAAATGTAATCCTATTAATCAGAGTTAGTCATGCAAATAATGGTTGATTTAGGCAAGAAAGTAGCAGCACATTTTAAAGCTTGTACAGTACAAGTAAGTAGACTTTAAGGTCATATTTCATCTGTTGCAAACATTACTAGTGTTGAAAGGTGATATTTCCCAGCCCAAGTCTAAATAACAGTGTGATAGTAAAGCTGGTCAGTATCTGTGTGTAGTAAGCAATTCAAAGATATATCCTTGCATGCAAAGAATACAATTAAATTAATTCCCCCTGCAATCAACATGGTTTTGCCCAGGAGTGATTTTAAGTTTTTATTTTAATAAGATTCTTAAGTGTGAATCAGGTCCTAAGAGAGGAAAATTACTCCTGGGCTACACCAGATTAATTGCAGGGAAATCGTTTTTCATCTGTTGCAAACAGTATAAGGGTTGATAGGCATTTCCCAGCCCAAGTCTAAATAACAGTGTGATAGTAAAGCTGGTCAGTATCTGTGTGCAGTAAGCAATTCAAAGATATATCCCTGCATGCAAAGATTACAATTAACTTAATACCCCCTGCAATCAACATGGTTTTGTCCAGGAGTGACTTTAAGTTCTTATTTTAAGAAGATTCTTAAGTGTGAATCAGGTCCTAAGAGAGGAAAGTTACTCCTGGGCTAAACCATGTTGATTTCAGGGGAGTCATATTTCATCTGTTGCAAACAGTACTAGTGTTGAGAGGTGATATTTCCCAGCCCAAGTCTAAATAACAGTGTGATAGTAAAGCTGGTCAGTATCTGTTTTCAGTAAGCTATTCAAAGATGTATTCCTGCATGCAAAGAATACAATTAAATTGACTCCCCCTGAAAACAACATGGTTTTGCTCAGGAGTAACTTTAGGTTCTTATTTTTAGAACTTTCTTAAGTGTGAATCAGGTCCTTAATTTCAAGCTCCTTCTTAAGTCAATGGTTTGGATTCAGCACTAAGAAGGTCACCTGACTTCCGCAATCTCCTTGCAGGTCAGGTGATTTTGTGCCAGCACACATTCGCGCACCAGATGTTCCGCATCTGATCTCCTTTTGTATGTGTGTGGGGGGGGGGCATGTTACTTAAATCCACATGCCTAATCCCTCTCAGGAATAAGCAAGCAGATTGGGTGAGGGAAGGAAGATTTTAAGGCAGTGTTCTGGATACATAAGAGTCTAGAACTCAACAAGATAGAGGAGGGTGCGGCCCTACAGACCTCTGCCAGCACAGAATGTGGATCCGGACCTATACCTGACCAAATGTATTAGTCCTTTTCCCCTGTGTAAAAAAAATACAGGAAACCTAATATAACTGTTTCAAATAACAACATCCATAAGATAACAGCA
This sequence comes from Limnodynastes dumerilii, assembly GCA_011038615.1. NCBI lineage: Eukaryota > Metazoa > Chordata > Amphibia > Anura > Limnodynastidae > Limnodynastes > Limnodynastes dumerilii. The sequence goes on from WWET01004918.1 coordinate 105,087, forward strand.
ACTTGTTATCTACAAGACAACTTTCTGAACCTAAAGCTTAGCGGTCAGAGGAAGGGAAGGGAAACCGGTGGGTTTTGAAGCAAACAGATATTTTTGTCATTTATGGGTCATTGTGCTAATTCTGCCATTCTCCCCTCTCTGCACAGACCAGGGGGAAAACACACCGGGCTGTGCTTCCTCTATTTGTATCTTTACTGCCTACATACGTGAATTCAGGAAACCCATTCTGCCATGTGTTAGATGCTGAACTCTAATGGTTTAATCTATTTTTAAAGCAGCTGCTCTCCCTACACTCATACCCACAAATAACACACATTTTCACTATCCATTCTGACAACCACATGCAGTCATTAAGTTGGACACCCTACAGCTGTGAGAGGAACAGCACCTGAATGTAAAAGTGTGCTTTAAAGCTTAATATTATCAATATAATGGACCTTGCGCAAGCTTTAAGCTTTCGGACAAATTATTGCAATTCCAGTATGTAGAAATCATTACCTAATGCTGAATCTATTTGTAAGCTGTGCCAGCTGTTACTAATCGAGGATTCAGTCTTTTTGTGATACGTGTTATAATTAGATACAACATTTAGATCATAGACAAAGGGTTACTTGGCCTATATTCAACAGTGAATCAATCATATTATTATTAGTACAGTTTTTCACTGTTACTTTAGCCAACATTTAGAAAACATGGACAGGATCCAGATTTAATAGTTTGGGCCGTTTAATGCACGCTGCATGCCAAAAACAGCCCCAATCTCCATGTGTGGACTTCCAGCATGAATCTGAACCCTCAAGATCAGGACGGGGTGGTGTGATGGTATTTAAATCATGCAGAAGGGGCTTGGTTAAGTCCTTACGAGTGTGGGTCCCCGCTTAGAATGGCCCTATTTCGATAGGGACGGTTTTTTCCATCCAGTTTCAAACTGACTAGGATTTCTATTGCATATGCCTCGATGATGCATAGCAATCGATCCACGGAGCAATGCACTTTCGGTGCTCCGAAAGGTAAGAAAAAAAACTACCCTAATCCTTCCCCTAATTCTAAACCTAACCCTCCCCTATTACCCTAACCCTCCCTTCCTGGCAGCCTGACCCTAACCCACCATCTCCCGCAGCCTGACCCTAATTCTTCATTCAATGCAGCCTGACCCTAACCCTCCATCTCCCGCAGCCTGACCCTAACCCTCCCTCTCCTGCAGACTAACCCTAACCCTCTTTTCCCCGCTCCCTGGGGAGGTTACTCACTTTTCCCTGCGGTCCAGCAATAGCGGCGGCTGTGGGATATCAGCAGTGGCGATATCTCTGAATATGAATGGGTGAGTATGCCGATCGGCATACTCACCCATTCTAATAAAAAAAATTGTAAGTGATAGAAAGTGGGGAGTATTCGAATTAGGGACATCTAAAAAGGAACTTTCGGATGTCCCTATTTTGGAAATAAGATTTTCTAACCGGAGACTGACAGTGAGTCCTTACATACATTCCACATTTACACACAGGTCCGATAAATGCTAAGGTAGGATCTTGTACACATAAGTGCAAGCCAGAGGTCCAGGGACCTATTAAATCAGCATCTGGTTCCATGAGAGGATAAAGAAGAGAACCAGTACAGCATGGGAATACTAGCAGATTTTGCATGTAGCACACAAATGAACAACCTCTAATTGCTCCAGTTTGGGTTTTACATTGGTCATATTACTCATTGTATATGGCACCATTTAATACCGTTCAAAAAAGCAATAAATGTGTTTTTTGGTTTTTATAATACATAGTACAATTAAAAAAATTTTATGAAAGAAATCACACTACACACTCTAATGGATGTGTCTGTACAGGTAAGGACAAACAAATATGGTGACACCTGATCAGACCATAATTGATGAGCATTCTTCCCAAGCAATGTCTGTCATTCATTTGCTAAAATAAACAGCAACACATGTAGATAAACACTTTTAATCTGCTCGCAAGAGCGCCAAAAATCTCATATACACCTCAAAATGACCTGTGATAACAGACTGTCTCGCACTGAGCTATGCATCTTATCTCACCTGATGGATTCCCTGGAATCCATCGCAGTCACTCTTAGTACTTGAGCTTCAAAGCAGGATTCTGGGTGTAGTGCGGAGAGAGAGGAGCGTGGACACCGACAATGAAGTCATTGCCTCTCTTTTTTTTATTTTTTTATTTTCTTTATTGAAGAGGCTGCCACAGGTTACAATTAAAATCAAAGGGTCGACCAAGCGAGGCATGGCACATCATGCTGACTTTGAACCAATCTCCTTCACCTCATGCAGCAGTCATCTGCACAGCAGCTACGGATGAAGAAGCAGCAACTCCGAGCGGTATATCATTCATTTTCTCCTTGCCCCTCTACACCTCTGCTTCATTTCCCCCATCTAACTTCTTATTCCACTCCTTCTTAGAGCTGCTTATACTCCTCCTCACTCTGTGGCATCATCTTCTGCCACTACCTCTACTTCGTCTATCCAGCTCTCACTCTCTTCTCTTCATATCTCCTCTGAGGTGGCGCCTTTTGCTTTTTCTTCTCCCTCTTTCTTCTCCTCATCATCTAGAAGCAATTTGCGGTACATTGTATCTAGAGAGAAAATTAGCTTTTCCTACATTCACTCAAGAAGCGTATTGACGGTTGTAAAGCAGGCACATGCGATGCCATTTTTCACCTCCGCCATTACGAATCCGTGTTTATTTGTACGCAAAAAGGGGTGTTGGAATATGGTCATGTATTTTTGGGTCGTTTACTAGCTGATTCGCATGCATCCGTATTGATAGTTTGAATCCACTTACTACTTTTCTTTGCACCAGCCCTGACCATGGTGAAAGCGTATTTTAAGCAGTTTGACTCATGACTCGTTAACACAAAAGTAATACAGCTGCTAAAACACTATTTAATAGAGATACAAACAAACACATTTGTGGATATCTGCAGGAAAATTTGTAACCTTGAGGCACTTGAGCATAGCTTAGCTTTATATTAATTTGTTTCATGCGCACGCCCTTTTTATAACATTTTAAATCATTTTTAGATTTTTAGATTTATTTGAAAAATAAATGTAATTTTTCATAATCATAAAAAATGTCTGTTTTCTTTTCTATTTTGTTGGAGACTCTAAATTAAAATACAATATTACAAATTAGTTAGTGTTTCAAACATTTACATACCATTTACAGCTATTAAATAGTTCCAATTTGAATATCAATGTTTTTTTTACAATTACAAAGCAAATACATTTTTGGGAAAAGTATTTCTTATACATAAAAAAAACACCTTTGTGCATTTCCGCATCCACATTTCTTTGAATTAAATGTATATAGACGGCAATGTGCCCTTATGCAGCATGGTTTCGGCTGATCCGTCTGTACTACTCCCTGCAATATGAGGTAAAAACAACTGGAGGTATATTGGTGCGCCAGAGAGAACACCTAATAATGGACCGGGACTCTGAAGTATATAAAATCATCAAAACTTTATTATATGGTAGAAAAAGGGGACTTGGGACATGTAAAGATCTAATAATCTATCTTAAGAAAGTACAGACACATCTGTAAGTAGTCACATCCGTAAATGATACAGTCAAATAACGAAGTCTGGCTCTGGGACACGCATAACAATGTTCCAACGTGTGTCTCCAAAAGAGATGCAAATAGTAGTAAGTTTGGGTGCACAGGTAGTGCACAAATGTCAGTAATTGGGTAATAGTTGGTACTCTGCGCTCAGTGACAGTTCCGTGGTCAGTATGTAGCAAGTTTGTTGCACATGAAACAATGTATCTCAATCTGCAATGTTACATATTATGGCTTCACTCCAATACTGTGGCTTAATTCTGCCAGGGTTCCGTTTATGAAGAAGATAAAGATGCCTTACCGGTAAAGGGATGATTCCGTTCTAGCTACGGGGAGCTCACCCGTGCTAATGATAGATGCGCTCCACGTGTCCTCGTTGTTTACTTTCTCTTGTACGGTACTCCTGGCTGCAGGGAAGTCCTCGCCGTAGGGATGAAGCTCCAATACTCTGAGAGGTGAAGATGGTTAACGATGTACGTGCTGGGGTGCGCTGTGATGTGGCAAAAAGTCTCCTACGTGTTTCACCTATGCAGGCTTCGTCAGGGAGATGTGGGAACCCTTTTTAGTGCAGTTTAAGTCTCACTGTATGCAGCGGTGAGTGGTGCCACTGGCGGGAGTTCTATTTATAATTGTTGTTGAGGCCACCCAGATGCGTGATAGACAGCTGGAAGTGCGGTATAGAGGCAGCTGGGTCCTAGAGAGATACAGTTAAGGTGTGCAAATTAGGACAGGCATGATTATTTAAAGAGGAAGGTGGCCAGGTCGAAGTCAATATTGAGACCCTGTGGGGAAAGGGTTCCTAGTTCAAAAATCCATTTGCTTTCTTCTTTTGCAATTTGGCATAAAGGGTCCCCCCCTCTCCATGGTGTGACAACCTTTTTAATGCCTACAAATGTCATGCCTGTTGGATCACACTTATGGGCTGCAGAGAAATGTACCGGTACACTATGCGTTTCGGCTTTATTTTTAATATTTCTGAGGTGCTCTGCTATTCTTGTTTTTAGCGTTCGTGTGGTCCTCCCTATGTACTGGAGGCCACATGGGCACTGGAGTAAGTAAATCACTCCCTCCGTGGAGAATGTAATTTTCTCTTTTATGCTATGCTCTCGGCCATTTGAGGTGGATTTAAAGGTGGATACTTTCTTTGTAGACTGTCTTGATGTTGTTTTACACCCAATGCAGTTCAGGCAGTAATAAAAGCCCGGTTGGTTTTCGTTCAGCCATGTATTGGGTTTCTCTGTATTGGTTTTAAGCGCACTGGGGACCAAGAGATTTCTCAAGTTGTCCGCCTTTCTAAATGTAATTTTTGGTTTTCTAGATATAAATGGGGCCAGCTTTTCATCCTTAAGAAGGATGGGATAGTGCTTATTCCTTTTTTGGTGTTGAGCCAGAAATCGTTCTCAAGGTTAGTGACGTATTGTAGTTGCTTTTCCACGTTCTCCATGCCATATTGGCGTTCTAGGAATTTGTCTTTAAGATGTTGAGCTTGTTGATTAAAGTGATCTATGGTTGAGCAGTTTCTCCGCATCCGCATAAACTGGCTTTTTGGGATGTTATTTAGCCACTACGGATGGTGATTGCTGTGGGCCGGGATGAAGTT
>WWET01004919.1:0-11724 GCA_011038615.1 Limnodynastes dumerilii
CTGGATCAGGCCCCTAATGCCTAAAACGCCATCGGCGTCACCGATCTGAACTCACTGGCACAGTCGCATCTACATTTACAAGTGAATTATCATTTAAGTGCAGTCAGTGGCCCCGATCCTGATCACAGCGGAATCCTGCCGTCCGGGACTTGCGCACTAAGGGGCGTGTTGGGGGAGTAAAGGGGTAGAGGGAAGTAGTCAATGTACAGTAAGGGCGGGGCCAAGGCAGTTACCTGATCCTGGTCAGAACACAGCCGTAACAAAGGTCTGTTTACAGTAAAACATTTGCACATTCTGCAGTTCCTGTACACTGGATCGATTATCGGCCCGATCATTAAATTATCAGGTGATCGGGCAAATTATCGCTCTAGTTAGTGGCCATCATCAGTTTATAAAATACCAGATGAACACACCAAAAAACGCTCTGTTACGATTATTTGGTATTTAGCGCCCGATCATTTTAAGGGAGCCAATCAGGTTACTGAATGGTTCCCTATTCTTTAAGTGCCTCCCACTTCAGCTAGGATGATTGGTGCCAGCAGAAGAGGTGTATGGGGCAGATAACGGGACATTTCTCTGGTGGTAAATCGTTCCGTTTATCGGGACAGCCCCTGCTGGGATCCATTAATGACCCAGCGTATGTCCAGCTTTACAGCCCCTTTTCTTTACATTTCAACCTGGAAAATCATATATAATCAAGAAATCGCTGCTTCTGTTTAATGTTGCTATTAATTCAGGAAACTATACAGTTTAAAAAAACAGCCTATTTTTATTTATTCATTTTTTTATTAAAAAAACAATAATTTTTTCAATTGAATCTGTTCCTGTATATTGTCTGAACTGTTCGCTGTCTTTATAACAGTGTTTACCAGCTTCATATACAGTATATTCCACGACCCCTGTGCTGCGTATTTGGGCAAATAACTGCTGATAGCGGGCCGGATTCATAGCTCCGGGCGCATTACAAATGCGCCCGCAGTTTTCCAATTTGTGCTACTGCACATGCGCAGTAATTTTCTAACATCATCTACGTTACTTGTTGCAACGTAGATTGCGTATACGCGGTCTTAAAGACCGCGTATACACAAAGTACTTATATGCTTGCAATTCAAATTACACCATTATGCGCGCTTCTGGATCTAATACAGCCTACGCCACGTTTTCCGAGAGCATTTGCACAACGCATTTGCATGCTCTCAGATCTGGATCTCATCATACAGGGATTATTCTTTATATAGGTTATAGTGTGGACGCTCCCAACCTCATGATCTGTTGTGATAAAACATCTGTTGATTTGGTTTATGGACATCCTGAAGATGTGTTATTATAGTCAGACTTCTGATCTGTTACCATTTTAAGTGTTAATAGATCCGAGTAATTAGGGTAGCGATGCCGCCATCAAGAGGACAACCAACCCAGGCCCAAAGCTGATGCAACATGCCATCATTAGCGGGAAATTCATTCATGCGCGCTGGCTAGCTGTTAACGCAGGGCGTTGCCCCTTGTGACATCATCAATGACATCACATAGGGGGTGGGGCTCCGCAGATGTGTCCCAGGCCCCACAACGGCGGCCTTGTGAGGCAAAATTCTGCGGTGGTAAGTCCCTGTGAGCAATCGGAGTGGTTGGGCTGAATAGTAGCCAATCAGATTCTAGTCAGCAATAAATGTGCTGTTTTGGGGACATACACAGTACACATATCAGTAAGAAACAGGCGTCCACCTGGTCCTTTTCATGTTTTTCATGTCATCTCAGTCCAGAAACATAAAATGTGATGTCAGATATTGGTACTCGGCCCATCTAGTCTGTCCAATCACCATAACCAGATTATCATCCTCACTGTGTGAAATGCGTCAATTTTCATTTCTCAACTGGTTATATAACTATGATATCACATAACCGAGCCCTTGTTCATACTATAAACTAAAACAACCAGACATTCAGCTACATTTCACCCTCACACTGTGTGAAACGCGTCAGCAGGTATTTACATTTCTGAACTGATTACATAACTATGATATCACATAACCGAACCCTTGTTCATACTATAAACTAAAACAACCAGACATTCAGCTACACTTCAGCCTCTCACCTTATCCACAAGCGTGCAATATATCAACGTGTTCTAAATCTTGGGGGAAATGTCCTGTCTGTTAGACTTTATGGTGCTCACATGAATACCTCTGTGTTTCACATTCAGAGCTTCCAAGCTGTTTGTATAAATCATGCGTCACATCACAAATGAAGAACTATTTTTGTTGTGCGCAAATCAGTAACGTCACTGGAGACTCTCGCTACTCAAAGGCCTGTATTCATTCCCCGCTGTAAAATCCAGCAACGCCCAACTAATGTCATTAGTTTATCTGCAGAAAGTTGTGTCAAGCGGATCAATAGTGTATTGAGCCTGACAGAAAGCAACATGAAATGCAGTGTAATTCCTCGTGTTCAGAGCCCTGAAGGAAGATTGTGCTTGGATCATAAAGGTCTCCTGATGGGTTGCGTCTGCCGGGGCCATCCCTATTGTTTGTCCCATCCACCGGCTCAGCGAAGAAATGTCCTAAGGTTGTTTCCTCCTGCGGCGTCCTGAATCAGCTGAAAGGAATAATAAGGCAGACCGGATATGTGACATTATTCTGAGAAATAAAACAAATTCAGGCTGGCGGCATGGATCAGATTCAGGTTGGGTGAAGCAATGGGTCCCCGTGGATCTGCTCTTTGCATGCAGTGATCTCTGACAGTGGGTATCTCCAGCTCAAGTCAACGTGTTCCTGCTTTTCATCACATACCACACACATTCGTGTGGCGGTTCAGAAGCCACGTGTTAACCATCTGCAAAGGATGATGGAAATATTAGATTGTACTTGGGGAACAATGAGGATTATTTCAAGAAAAACACAGCCAGGGGACAGATTTACTAAGCTGCAGGTTTGGAAAAGTGGAGATGTTGCCCATAGCAACCAGCATCAGACTCTAGCTGGCATTCTCTAGTATGTGATAGGAAAGTGAGAGCTAGAATCTGATTGGTTGCTACGGACAACATCTCCACTATTCCAAACCCACAGCTTAGTAAATCGGGCGCCTGGAGTGTCGTGGTTCTGATATGTAACTCTGGTGCCCAGGGAATGGTCCATTCTTCTACTGGGTCATGCAAAAGAATTTCATTTTCACTACAGGAAAATAACTTTATTTCAGTGGCTCGGATTGGACGGCTGCACAGAGCAACACTCAGGGGGCCCGGTCCAGAGGTGACCAAGCACCAGTTGGACTGACGTATTTCACCTTGATTTTTCACTGTGTTCCACTACTATCTTGTAGCTCCTCCCATCGCGGCAGAGCGTGTCGGCGCCTATCACATCTATAGTGCTGGATTGTTAAACCAGGCTGAGAGCTACTGTGTTTCTCTGGCATCCAATGCCGTCTCCCTGCAAAAATAACACATCTATATTTCATGACCTGCTACACAACGACCATCCTGGGGCTGCTGTTCTTTCATGTCCACGTCATATCCTAGGAACACTACAACATAACACGGCCCGAGGCTACAGCTCTAACTTCAGACAGGAGGAAAAAGCCCAGCTCAGAGCATTTACTGCAGAGAAGAAGCCTGTATTCTATGGAGCTCAACACAAATCCATGTAATACTGGGGGTAATACTAGGAATAATGCTGGGTGTGATACTTGGTGTAATACTGGGGGTAATACTAGGAATAATACTGGGTGTAATACTGGGTGTGATACGTGGTGTAATACTGGGGGTAATACTAGGAATAATACTGGGTGTAATTCTGGGGGTAATACCGAGGGTAATACTGGGTGTATTACTGGGGGTAATACAGGGGGCAATACTGGAGGTAATACCGGGGGTAAAACCAGGGGTAATACTGGGTGCAATTCTGGGGGTAATACTGGGTGCAATTCTGGGAGTAATACTGGTGGTAATACGGAGGGTATTACTGAGTGTAATACTGGGGGTAATAATGGGGGTATTACTGGGTATATTACTGGGGTTAATACTAGATGTAATACTGGGTGTAATGCTGGGGGTATTACTTGGGGTAATACTAGAGTTAATACTAGGTGTAATACTGAGTGTAATACTGGGGGTAATACTAGATATAATACTGGGGGTATTAATGGGGGTAATACTAATTGTAATACTGGCGATAATATTAGGGGTAATACTAGGTGTAATACTGGGTATAATATACTGGGTGTTATTCTGGGGGTCATACTGGGTGTAATACTGGGGGTAATATACTGGGTGTTATTTTGGGGGTAATACTGGGGGACACATTTTCATTGAAAACGAGGGTTTTCTCATAGTCAGACTAAGGCATCCAAGGAAAGTGAGAGGAAAAGGCAGAGGCCTCATAGGATATGTCTCCATGATACAGGTAAATTAAAGTTTGTTCTGTATGACTATGGTAGATAGGAAGGATCCCTCCAACATGATGTATCTCAAGACATAGGGGTAGATCCAGAACTACGTACATGAGTGATTTTACACAAACGTAAATGGCTAAAGTACGTACGAGCATGGGGAGTGTATAGAAAATACGCTACCGTAATTACGCCATGCGATAAAACGTAGCTCTGGATCTGGCCCATAGTGTTTGTCTCCCAAGGGTGAGGTGTGGAATATGTGTAATAGGACCAGGTTGGGGATCAATGGTGCATTTTGGGGGCATCCCCAGAATATATAAAGATGACCCTGACCATCTCTCTTTCACACCAAAAGTATATTGATCTAGAGGTGACATTCTCTGGAGCCTGGAGGGAATTAATTATATTCAATTAAAACAAATAAACATTTCTGAATAACTGTTGCACTTGGAGCATTGAAATTTGTGCCTAAATATATGGGACAAATAGGTCTCTTTCCCATACTATATGACTTTAAGACTTCATAGGGGAGGATGGTCTAGTAGGTAGGGAATACCAGAATAATATTGCCTCCCCGAGAGCTCCTTGTAGAAAATCTGCTTAGTGCGGGGGCAGTGATTCAAAGCATTCCATTGGTCTTTAAGCCGCTGATCGAGTGCTTGATTTGGAAGCAGACGATATGTTCAATTGAGTGGACATAAATTTTTCTTACTGATCTATTTCAGGGGCATTCTGGAGGGGAGATATAACAGACAAAATGCAAGGCTGATTATTTGTATTGTGTAATCTCTTTTGTGCAGTGCTAGGTATTGCAGCTTGATGAATCGAGGTTGAACTATTATACTGCATTTTTTTTTTGTGTTTTAATGTGCGGTAATGAAGTAAAAGTATCTAAATCCTTTTAATCTTAGAAGGTTTGGCTCCGTTTTTACGGATTCACTGCTTCTCCCCTTCTTTCATGCATTCCACATACTGTGAACTCTTATTCGGATGAACTCTGATGCTGAGAGGACTAATTGTTCACCTGTATGCCGCTTATGCTTAGACGAAATTTTATTTGACTTTATGCATATATAAAGCTTGCTGTTTCTTCCTAAATTAGTATATTATTTATTTATATATCTATGAGATCATTTTATGTGGTTATTTATTAGTATCACCTTTTAGTTCCTGCATAATTATTTAATATTAATTTAACTTCATTATACCTGATGTATTATAATCCAGCGCTTTAGATACACCCTATTTTTTATTTGTATCTATCATTTTGAGTTTTGTGGACACTCTAGGGTTGTTTTACTGCAGCAGGATTTTAGCGCTTTTTTAGACCCTCTGTATTTTGATTGTATATTTCATTTCTGTCTTGTTGTGATGTCATGTTGTCTTAGCTAACTACTAGACTTTAATTACATCTTGGGCTCCATGCGTTCATTGTACGTCTACTGTATGTGTCCAGCCAGAAATGGCTGTTTTACAAATACAGACAGCATAAAGCTCATTTTTCGGCTGCCTCTATTTCGAAAAACAGCCGTTTTAGAATTTTTTTTTGATTGGCTAATTATGCCGTTTGGCATACTTACCCATTCCTTTTTGGAACCCGCCACCCGCTTGACCCAAGGGAAGAGAAAGTTAGGGTTAGTCTCTGGGGAAGGAAGGGTTAGTGTTGGGATTAGCCTGCAGGTAGGGGACTCTAGATTTAGACTACGGGGAAGGGAGGTTTAGGGTTAGGCTGCATGGAAGGACTGTTATGGTCATGAAAGGGTTAGGGTAAGGGTTGGGGTTAGTTTTATACTTACCATTCAGAGCTCCACCTTCAGATCAATTGCCTTGCCTCTTTGAGGCAAAAGCAATTGATTTACTGGCCATTTCGGAACTGGCTGGAAGAGAACGGTCCTTTGGAAATGGTTCTCAGCAGAGACCCACGTCCACTCCAGAGCCCTTTATAAAACTGAATCAGCGTCATGGAGATTGCCAAACACTTAAGGGAGTCAGGGAGATCACCCACTCTTCAGGAAGTCTGAAGATCACCCACTCTTCAGGGAGTCAGGGTGATCAGCCACTTTGAAGGGAATTAGGGAGATCACCCACTCTTCAGGGAGTCAGGGAGATCACCCGTTCTTCAGGGAGATCTCTTGTTCTTCAGTGTGTCAGGGAATTCGTGCACTTCAGGGAGACAGGGAGATCACCTGCTCTTCATAGAGTCTCCATAATATTCAGTTAGAGTTGGCTACAATGATTTCAAATATTATCTTAAAAATCAATATCTAATAATGTCAACTTTATATATATATATATATATATATATATATATAAAATCCCATTTTTCCTATATCCTCTTTATAAGAATAGATATAAAACATTGGATTCCATTGTACTATGTCTTGCAGCATCAAGATATTTACCGCAGCAGGAGGGAGCTGACCACAGAGAATATGGACGATGCAGATGCTGGGATAACACAACTCTCAATTTGGGTGTTATAAATTATATTGGAGCAGATCCTAAAATCCGCTGTCACTGTGCTCGGAGCTTCAGTGTTATGGTGCACACAGGAAAGAGTTCAGTAAATTGCCACCAATGCCATTAATAACGCTCAATACATAACATGAAGGCTTGGAATATTTATGGAATTTCTGCCATTCTAAAATGTCATCTGTCACCAGAGTCGATCACAGCATTCAATCTACATATAGAATCAGAGCAATTACTCCAATGCACAATAATGACCTTATAGCACCCACCATGTTCCAGGATAGACATTTCTGTGCACCACAGGTCATCCTTACCCCTGTATATCAATCATATCCCTGCTATATTCACATCCACGGCCTGCATATGTCAGAGGAGCCACTTCACAGACTAGTCTCACACTGCAATACTTGTCTATTACTGTGACTGCCAATACATGTATAAATGACAATATATAAGACATTTAGACCCATATATTTGGGTTACCTCATGCAGACTGTCAATCACATACTGTGGGAATGAATTAAGTGCAGATCACTTTGATACAAATTATCCTGCTACAGAAAATGACATAAATAATTACAGATGATCTGAATACACCCTGTTTTCATAGGAGAGGATCCAGACTTTGTATTAGTGTCAGCTTTGGAACACAAATCTGCGTAATCCAGGCTTTAGACTCAGATAATTCACAACAAAGAGGTAGATTTATTATTTCAATACACACTACATGGGTTTCATAGAGCCAACTAATCCAAACTTAAGTGCAAATGGATCGGGTGTCCTGCCGTCATATTTCCTATTGAGCGATTGAGTTATCTAAGGAACCATATACATTATATTAACTGCTACATTCACAATTGCCTCATTCTTGTGTCACCTTCACCTAAAACAATAAACATGAATTTAATGGATGCAGGACAGTGATTAACGTTATATATAAAAATAAATTAATCTTAGAGAAACCAATCATTTTATTTCATAAATATTATTGATGTCATGTTTACTGTTGTGTTTTTTATATTATCTATTTTTTTATGTATTTGTTTTTCTATAAAAGTTTCTTCCTTTTAAAGTTTGTCTTCCGCATTTGTATTAGGTAAGTTCTTGATACTGTCATTACTTTTATCTAAAATATTATTGAAAATTAATTTTATTTAAATGTTTTATAAATGTAAAAGTTTTATTTAAATTTTATTTAAACTGTATTCATATATTTAAATTTATTTAAATTTATTTACAGTTGATTTTATAAACTTATTTTATAGAAATATATTTATTATCTTTATAAGTTCTTAAGAAGTGAAAACTGTTTCTATTCTACTATTCTTCCAATACAATTATTCTATTAATGTCCAATACTAATATCTGCCTGATAAATAAAATTAGCATTTTTAGGATTCGGATTAATTGGCGCAATTGCTGAATTCACAGATCCTCCAAAAGACCCATTCCATTAGGACAGAATACTCCACTCCTGAACTTCCATTTTCCAGCTCACCTGGTTTTAATGAATTGAAACTGATGTTTGAAAAAAAAATTCTCTTCAACGACTGTGGTTACCATAGTAACTGATTGTTGGAAGCTCGGGAGAAAAGCGTCTTGCACCTAATGGAATGGGTCTGCAGTCACTCAGGGTTTTATTTGTTATTTTTTATTTATAACAAATATCAGAAATTATTGTTAGAAACTCATCATCTGACAGCTCTTTGGGATAATGGCCAACTGGGTGAAATTCAAGGGTAACATTGGTTCCTGCACCAAAATTTCTTTGCAGTTAAAGTTTTTCTTAAAAGTGCTAAAAGATGTAAAGTGTGACCAGAATAAACACAGAGATTGCAAAACGACTGCAGCGGAGTTAAGCACAGAAAATGTAAAACATAGTACTGTGCTTATATGAAATATTTCTACCAGTTGACGTGTCTGAGGAGCCTGAGACTGAACGAAGAGAATTCCCTGCAGAAATGTCAACATATTCAGCAGCTAAATCACAAGGGGATGGGAAACAGCGGGAGGGACAACAAAAGACAACATTATATCACAACGACTGAACGACACGCAACAAACTAACGAAGCAGCACATTACATAAAATATTCCATGCAACAGTAGCATGAAGTGTGGAAAGCAATAGAGATTTGGACAGAACTCAGAATCTGCCATATGTTCTGATGTTTACTACATAGTTGTCAACTATGCCTGAAAATCAGCGAGACTCCCTGACAAGTGTATGATCTCCCCAACTCCCTGAAGTGTGGGTGATCTCCCTGCCTCCCTGAAGTTTAGGTGATCTTCCTGACTCACCGGTGAGTGGGTGATTTCCCTTACTCCCTGAAGAGTGGGTTATCTCTCTAACTCCCTAAAGAATAGGTGATCTCCCTGAAGTGTGGGTGATCTCCCTGACTCCCTGAAGAGTGGGTGGTCTCCCTGAAGTGTGGGTGATTTCCGTGACTCCCTGAAGTGTGGGTGATCTCACTGGCGAGTGGGTGATTTCCATTACTCCCTGAAGAGCAAGTGATCTCCCTGACTCCCTGAAGTGTTTGGCAATCTCCCTGATACTGATTCAGTTCCAGAAGTCATTGCAATGTGATTACAGAATTTAGAAATTGTGTCGTATTTCCCAGCATTGAGGCCCATAGAGGCAGCCATTTTCCTGGAGGCCAAGATGTCATCAAAGACTGGCAGTTATCTAAGACAACATGACTTCCATAATGGAGACAGGAATAAAAACATACACTTTGGTCTCATGTTAATCAGCTGCAGTGTCACCTACTTTTATATTTTCTATAAAGATGAAGAAGTCAGCAGAGACAGTGCTGAGCGCTGTTCTAAGCTGTCAGCCTCCGACATCTTGCTCACAGTGTAGGGGGGAGCATCTGTTATGGGTTTCACATCTCCTATAGGCCCTTGTCAGGGGCGTTTTAAGAAAAGAGGAGGCCTGTGTGCAGGATTTGCACATGGGCCTCCCTCCCCCTTACCTGAGAACGGACTGTCCAGATTTGCGGGCCGAAAAGGGGGTGGGGCTTAATGGTGTTGTAAGCCCTGCCCCCTTTTCGCCCCGTGAATTGGGACAGTCCCACTGCAGGGGAAGGGGGACTAATTTGGCATCTATTTCTTCCCTCTGGAAGATATTAGAGGGAAGAAATAGATGCTGAATGGCCCCTCTTCCCCTGCCAACCCTGGGTGCAGGATGCATGCCACAGGGCCCCCTGTTCTGAGGGGCCCATGTGCACTGCACACCCTGCACCCATTATAGATACGCCTATGACCCCTGTATATCAATATTATAGAGTGAATCAGTGAGAAACCGCAACTAAATTGTAAAATAGATTTAATCAAAGACTACAAAATAATCCACAAGCAGAGAACATAATACGTGGCACACCCCTATATCTTCTCCTCGTTCCAGTCTCCAGAAAGACTGCTTGCTGTAGTCAGTAATAGCTAAGCATTTCCCCGTAGGCCGTCCTGTGCTGGTTAAAAGAACAGGAATCACTTGTAAAACTGCAGATCTGACAAATCTCTATCAACTGGCGCGTTTCATCCTCTACTGAGAACTATTTCAAAGCAAAGTCAGAAAACTTAACCTGGGCCATGGCAATTGGCAGCCTGATCAAGGGGAGTGGTTAAATGTTCGATCTCTGAGATGCGTGGATAGGCCAGACCTCTGATTGCAGATCACCATGCATCTCCTTGCTAGTTGTTATGTTGACAGTCAAAATGCGGACAGTTGAGTATTACATAAATATTACATATATTTTATTAAATTTCTGAAGTTTTTTTTTATAAGCCGCCTACAGTACATTAAGCTTACAGATGTTACAAACTAATACTCAACTGTCTACATTCTGACCTGTCTACATTCTGACCTCCCAGCCCAGTGCATCCAGTGTTCAGATATCAAATAACTTGAAAATCAGATCTGAAGATTGGGTACACAATACATAAACACTATCACTTCCACAAGACTAGTGACTTGCAAAGGCTCACCACAATGAAACACCACAACTTCAGACAATGGCATTGCAAATATAAATGTGTTGCTGACAAAGGAAAAGCAGACAGCACTATGGGACAAAGCCAGGGCCACAGCGGCGTAACCACATGAGGGGTGCAAGGGATGCTACAGGGCCTGCAGGAGAGGGGGGCCTGTGAAGCCAGCAGCTCCCCCTGCATCTTTAGGAGGCTGTTAGAGGCTGACAGCTTAAATTTGTGCTCGGCGCTCCATGCATGAGTGTATGTATGTATAGCGTGGTAGCACTCAGCACACAAATATGGAGGGCCGAGAGCTATGTTAAGATGTCAGCATCTGACAGGTTCCGTCAGTCAGCTGTCCCACCTGGATCCGCCTCTTCCCACCCATTCAGACTCAGGCTCCGCCTCCTTGTTATGAGGAGCATCAGTCTGTCCCCTTGTTCCCTTGCAGGGCCGTATCTGAGAGGGCGCAATAGTAGTGGCCCATGGTGCATGGCGGAAGAGGGCATTAATTGTTAATTATCTTCTGAATCTTATCTAATTTACCAGCAGCGTCGTTATACTCTGAGATATTTCTATTTCAAGCACACTGTACATCAAAGGAAAGTAACCCAATAAAATGACAGCCAAGGAAAGGGTTTAATAGGAAGCTTAACAGATCACCCTAATTATAATTTTAATTAAATATTTTTAATTATATTTTAACCTAATTTAATTGAGCTGTGTTAGTGTTCTGTATTGTGTTTTATTCTATTTTATACCAGAGGTGGTGCTGAGCAGGTACAGTATACAGGGCTATACAGGGGTATACAAGGGTAATACATACTGCCAGGGTTGTCGAGAGGAGGAGGGGTGCAACTTACTGGGGCCTGGGCATGCCGGGGGGGGGGGGGGGGGGG
>WWET01004919.1:21682-31981 GCA_011038615.1 Limnodynastes dumerilii
GGGTTAAATAACTCTAAATTTTGTTTTGTGTCACAGAACAAAAGGGGTGGACTTTGGGTGGGACCAGGGCAGAGTTTAGGCGCAGTCAGGCGAGTTTGGCCGGTCTTACTTATGCCGTTTTTGGCCTTGCGGATGTTGGGAGGTGTGTCATATCTGCCATCTTGTTCTATGTTACTGCGTGAACGCTTAAGATGCCCCTCCCATCGTTGCCATGGAAACCAACACAATAACGCTACTTAAATATTTCTGATCTGTGTTCACGTCAAATGGGCGGGAAGTATGAATCCCTAAGCCAATCAAATCCCTGTCTACTGTAACTTATAATACTAAACCCCTCCCATATCCGGATCACTGCATTCCGTGTGCGGCGGCCGATGTATGCGCAGGCTTTGACCGTTCGTAAAACGTCCCCTTATTGGTCTCCTTTATCCAGTCCTTTGTTATTATCATGTCCTATCATATGATCAAATATTAATATAAATACCTGGTAATAATTGTGGGACACAGGCGACATTTGTGCGATTTCTTATTCCAGGATCCAGCGTCTGAATCTATAATCAATTGTTTATCTCCGTGTAGTACAACAATCTCCTATAATCACTCAATGTCGCAATTTAATCTTATTGTATGAACTCAGGACAATTCATCTTCAGGTTATTGAGATAGGGGGTAAATTGCTTTTTCTAAAGGAAGTTAAGTGACTCTAGGCTGGAAATGTTCCTTTATAATACAGAAAATAGGGATGGTTGTGGTGTATGTGGACAGTGTCTGGTGATTGCTTACATACATCAAATAAAGGTCATTTATGTGTGGCAGAATAATTCTTGGATGTTCATCAGATCATATCCGGACCTCCAACCCTCAGTGTCATTTATCTCCTTCAGCCTAATATGAAGAGCACAAAGATACAGGCCAGGCAACACAAATGATGGGGCCTGGTACACTCATATTTTTTGGGGGCCCCCCTCCCTTAATAGTGTCTTCAGCAGTGGATTGCAGAGGTCTATCTGAACCCCAGGGCCCGTCGTCCTTGTCCCCCCTTGATGCAGGCCTGCAAAAATGTATACTGACATTGGGGTAGATCCAGACCTAAGCGCTCGTCACGTTTCATCGCGTAGCGTATTTTCTATGCACTCCCTTCGCTCGTATGTACTTTGGCCATTTTACGCTTCCCAAACCCTACCATAACTCTTCAAAGCGTAACTACTGACGTACGTACAGGCTTCACGTAAGTAAGTGCCTGAGCACCGCCCATACTGCACGATTTAAATGCCCCCCCCCACCTCTGAAGCGTAATTACGGGTGTCGTATGGATGTCACGCCCCTTTGTTCGTAGTTACGCTGTTGATACGTGGCTGGTACGTACGTTCAGAGTTACGTGGCGTTACATCTGCCGTGCGCATGCTCGGTAAATACGATTTTACGTCAGCGGCTATCTTAAAATCGCTTGCGTACGCAGTTTTGGATCTGGCCCACTGGCCCAAATCCTGAATTAGTAACAACAGGGGACGTACGCATGCAGTCGTAAAAATGAAAGTAGGAATCTTGACACATAAGGGACCCATTGTTCTCTTATTGTACATTATTGTTTCCTTACGATCCAATACATTCGTTTGCTTGTAACAACTCCCACTCACAAGGATGGACAATACAGCCAGAGGTGACTTTACGGTGTCAGGTCTGGATGGATACACAGAGAGAGGGAACGCCTACTTGATACCGTATCCCCGCCGTTCTGTCTTTTGTCTGGATAAATACACAGAGAGAGGGAACGCCTACTTGATACCGTATCCCCGCCCTTCTGTCTTATGTCTGGATGGATACACAGAGAGAGAAAGAGGGGGAACGCCTGTACTGTCACCTAAGAGGAAATGCCCACATGCCACCTCTGCCCATTTGTGTTATGCCTGGATAGGGACACAGAGAGAGGAAATGCCTATACTGTCACCTGACTAAGAGGAAACGCCCACATGCCTCCTCAGCTCCGCCCATTTGTCTTATGCCTGAATAGGGACTAAGGGCCTGATCCTGAACTACGCCCGCCGTCCAAGCCGTTTCAGCCAATCTGCGCATGCGCCGGGCAGATGTTGCCCGATCATGGATCGTGCGTCCGTAGCAGCGCCGTAGGGACGCTGGAGGGGACGTCCCCCAGCGCCCCTACGTTCAGGTTAGTGTAGGTGGGCGGGGGGAGGTAGTTAAATGAGGGTGGGGGGAAGGCAGGGGAATGAGGAAGGGAGGGCAGGGTTAGGTAGTTACGATTTGTTGGCCGGAGTAATTACACTCTGTTATGCCGGCTGAAGTTAGGGTAGCCTTTAGCCACCGTAAGGAAGGGGCCATACGCCCGCACAGGGGGAGTGTCGAGGTAAGTGAACGCCGATACGCTGTGCTGTAGTAAGCACAGCGCATCAGCGTAGTTCAGGATCAGGCCCTAAGAGAGAGGAAGCGCCTATACTTTCACCTGACAAAGAGGAAACGCCCACATGTCACCTTAATCCCTCCTCTCTGCTAGAACTGACAAGCTACCAGATAAAATTTCAGCTGGCAAGGATCTGTCGCAACCCCCCGCGCTGGATATAGACTTTCATGCGAGAAAAGGGAGGCCACTCCCCCCACTTGAGAATCGCTACTCTAGCGCTTGCTCCACCCCGCCCGCGCTCCTGCCTAGGGTTGCCGACTTTTTTCTTTTTTCAGAGCACCCAGAGGGAAGCCATGGATTTCTGCAAGGGGGTGGGGCTTAATGATTCCATTATTAAGCCCCGCCCCTGTCAATCACTCCTGTAATCTCCAGCGTTTCAGGGGATGGACGGGGCTTGATGACATCATCAAGCCCCGCACATCCCTAGTAACGCTAGGGATCACAGTAATAATTGATGGCTGGTGGGGCTTGCGGGAGCTATGCCTACTCTCCCGGGATTCCGGGAGAACTGCCCAAATTTCAAGAGTATCCCGGATATTCCGGAAGAGTCGGCAACCCCGCTCCTGCCATTGGAGACCCTTTGGAAGAAAGAAATAAAAACATTGCTCTGAAGTTCAGGTGACTGGACCCTGAATGATTTGTACGTAATCTCTGCGCAGTCAATGAGAAAAACTGTCAGTGCTGAAATTCTAACGCATGTTCCTGATAGAGGTGGTGGAGCGTCACCCCTGGGCCATGTGATCTAAACAGTGTTTATTTACATCTGCGATCGACTCTGGATCGGGTTTGGGCACATCCTTACTGTCTATTACCTACATGCCTCCTCCTCCTCCTCCTCCCTTTTACCGACACGCCCTTCAGAGCGCAAGTCACTCAAAAAAGGTGCTGCATTACATCACACCAGCTCGCGTTTGCTTTCCTCTGGATCTGGCCTTTAGTTATCCGCGTTATAGGGCGATAACCAGTCTGTAGGGGGTCCGACTTATTACCCTGTTTGGGCCTGATCCAGAGCAACGACCGCAAGCGAGCGTACGACGAGCGTATGCGAAAATTCGGGAAAAAATTCGCAACGCGCATGCCCAGTATGACAGCTTCCGGTCGCCCGGGCGTCATGAGCGAATAGCGGGCGTATTGTGAGCGTATTTTTCGCTCGCGGGGCGTTCGTTCTTTACGATGGTCGGCTGGGCGCCCGTTTTACTACAGGGAGGCGGGGATAGCCATTTAAATTGTACAGTATGGGCGTGCTAAGCCCGTACGCTCAGCGTATTTTGTGCGAATTTTCGTACGGCCGACGGTCGTACCCAGTGTAGGGTATAGGCGTCGTATGCAGGTACTTTACTATGGGAGTGTTAGGGGCGTGTATGGTTTTTCGCACGGTCGAACGTACGCATTCGCCCGTCGTGCGAATTTTCGTAGCGCTGGATCAGGCCCTTTGTCACTAATAGTTCAGCCCTAGACCAAAAAAAGAACCAATAATTGAATTCCAACAATTTCCATCTCGCGCTCTCACATTTCCCGTAACGCCCCGTCCCTCGCGGTTTATCGTATTATCCAGTGCTCTGTCCCTCACATTGAGCCTGGCTGTCATTAGATCACACTCAACCCACGAGGATGAAGCTGACAGTAGAGAGCAGATGACATTATAAAGAGGTCTCCTCTGGGCTCACGGTACAGATGGATGAAGTCACACATGAGACATCTGCAAGTAAAATACCAGGTTATTGTGATATTCATTCAGCCATTATCCGGCAGCCTCTTTATAAGACGTATGTTGCAATCTACACTTTCATTTCACTACCCTGTAAATCCTTTAATAGCCCTATTGTATATGTAAAATCCTCAGGTCAGGACCTTAAGCGTCTTTCTCAGAGGATGAACAGTGGAAACGTGGATTAGTTATTAGTGTGAACCGTGTCTCAGGACGCTTGAGATGAAACTGCTCCGAGCAGTTGAAGGGTAGTAAGAGTGTAGTGAAAACTGTAAACAAGAAGGGTCTGGATCCAGATTTAATAACGTTAAGGGTCAGCCGGCAGCCCCTTGCGTAAGTCTCTCTTAGCTTTAAAACTGCAAATCTGCGCAGCCGGTTAGGCTACGAATCTGTAGCGCAAGTGATCTGTATGCAAAAAGATCCATCGGGGAGGGAGGGGGGTGTGTGTCATGCGTTTCACATGCTTAAACCCTGCAAGGGGGCGGAGTTAGCCTTGTGGACAGCATTACGCTATCTGTGTTTGGTTTATGGACGCGTATGTTGCCTAAAGTCCGTCCATGACAGGAGAGGGACAAGGACTTCCTGACCTCCGGAGATCTGAATTAGCTTCAAGGTTATGTATATTGTGAACTCTTCACATGAAAATATGAACGCTCAAAACAAATGAAAAATATTCAAAAGGAAATAAAAATAAATTTTTTTAGCTTTGTAAGTTTTTTGAATCGAAAAACAACATAAGACTGCAGTGGCGGTCACCTATAAATTTAAATGCATTTACCACAGGAAATTCCAACGCACCAGTCAAAAACAAGGTCTTGGAGTGTCAGTCCTCAGGGCTGGAGATGGTAAACCTTATGCACTTGCCTTGGCCACGCCCCTTACTTGACTCCTCCTCTTCCTTTCCACAATGCGCCCTTCAGAATGTAAGCCTCCGCAGCTCCAGTTGCGCTAGGGCCTAAAACCGCCGTAACTTCTCTGTCCTATGCGTGCACAAAAATCCCACCTTAACGCATCGCGTAATTACCAACCCCAGGGCAGGTCTAAGCCAAGGAGCTGCTCACCGCCATCGCTCTACAACTCTTATCGAGCCATTGCAGGGGAAACCCATGTAGTGCAGCAGTCATGACAGGGTTAAGTTTGAGGCATTTGTTGCTGATGTTATTACTATCTGTGGAGTGAATATGTCAGGATCCTAAATATAAGTAAACTCTTCAGGGCGAGCAGTAGCACCATGTACCCAGCCTCCTCCCGCCAATATACACAGATACATTATTAATAGCTCTGCCGTCACAATGCTTTATACTGATGCTTTGTATCATTTCTGTGCTCAGAAGAAACTGTTTAAACTGGAAAATTGTTGGATAAAATATCACAAATTATTTATAAAGCGAAGCTTCATTCATAGAGGAGAATGGATTGTCTACAGACCTCAGACGGCAAAATACTGCAGGATTTTACTGCAATAAGACAAGCACGAGATCCAGGCCTCCAAGTAAAGCTCATCTTCTTATTGCATTGCACACTCAGAGCTCTATGAGAATCCGATCAGAACACACTGAAACCATCGCTGCCGGGAGAAACCAGAGACAAAGGGCCTGATCCAGCGCTACGAAAATTCGCACGACTGGTGAATGCGTACGTTCGACCGTGCAAAAAACCATACACGCCCCTAACACTCCCATAGTAAAGTACCTGCATACGACGCCTATACCCTACACTGGGTACGACCGTCGCCCGTATGAAAATTCGC
Organism: Limnodynastes dumerilii; assembly: GCA_011038615.1. Taxonomy (NCBI): domain Eukaryota; kingdom Metazoa; phylum Chordata; class Amphibia; order Anura; family Limnodynastidae; genus Limnodynastes; species Limnodynastes dumerilii. The sequence continues at coordinate 27,557 of WWET01004919.1, forward strand.
AGAAAATACGCTGAGCGTACGGGCTTAGCACGCCCATACTGTACAATTTAAATGGCTATCCCCGCCTCCCTGTAGTAAAACGGGCGCCCAGCCGACCATCGTAAAGAACGCACGCCCCGTGAGCGAAAAATACGCTCACAATACGCCCGCTATTTGCTCATGACGCTCGGGCGACCGGAAGCTGTCATACTGGGCATGCGCGTTGCGAATTTTTCCCCGAATTTTCGCATACGCTCGTCGTACGCTCGCTTGCGGTCGTTGCTCTGGATCAGGCCCAAAGGGATGAAGGACGTGAGTGTGTGTGTGTGTGTATGTGTGGGTGTGTGTGTGTCTCAACCCCAACCCTAATCACTAACCTCAACCCTAACCCCAACCCCTAATACTAATCTCAACCCTAACCCCAACCCCTAACACTAATCTCAACTCTAACCCCAACGCCTAACACTAACCTCAGCATTAACCCCAATACCTAACATGAACCTCATCCCCAACCCTAACCCTAACCCCTATCACTAACCTCAACCCTAACCCCAACCCCTAATACTAATCTCAACCCTAACCCCAACCCCTAAAACCAACCTCAGCCCTAACTCAAACCCTTAATACTAACCTAAACCAACCCCAAACACCAACCTCAACCCAAACCATAAAACCTAACTCAGCCCTAACCCCAACCCCTAACATCAAACCTAGCCCCAACCCCTACCACTAACCTCAACCCTAGCTCCAACCCCTAACACTAACCTCAATAACCCCTAATACTGAACTCAACCCTAAAAACAACCCCTAATATTAACATCATCCCTAACCCAAACTCCAAACACTAACCTCAACCCCTAATACTAACCTCAACCCTGAACCCAACCCCTAATACTAACCTCAGCCCTAACCCCAACCCCTAACACTAACCTCAACCCTAGCCCCAACCCCATACACTAACCTCAACCCCTAATACTGAACTCAACCGTAAACACAACCACTAATATTAACCTCAGCCCTAACTCCAACCCCAAACACTAACCTCAACCCCTAATACTAACCTCAACCCCTAATACTAACCTCAACCCTAAACCCAACCCTTAATACTAACCTCAGCCCTATCCCCAACCCCTACCACTAACCTCAACCCCAAACCCTAATACTAATCTAAACCCTAACCTCAACCCCAACCCTAATACTAACCTCAGCCCTAACCCCTACCATTAACCTCAACCTTAGCCCCAACCCCTAACACTAACCTCAACCCCAAACCCTAATACTAATCTAAACTCTAACCTAAACCCCAACCCTAAACCCTAATACTAACCTCGACCCTAACCCCAACCCCAAACACTAACCTCAACCCTAAACCCAACCCCTAATACTAACCTCAACCCTAACCCCATCCCCAAACACTAATCTCAACCCTTAATACTAACCTCAACTCTAAACCCAACCCCTAATACTAACTTCAACCCTAACACTAACCTCAACCCTAGCCCTAACCCCTAACACTAACCTCAACCCCTAATACTAGCCTCAACCCTAACCTCAACCCCAAACACTAACCTAAACCCTAAAACTAACCTCAACCCTAACCCCAACCTCTACCACTAACCTCAACCTCTAATACTAACCTCAGCCCTAATCCCAACCCCTAACACTAACCTCAACCCCTAATACTAACCTCAATCCTAACCCCAACCCCTACCACCAACTCCTAACTCTATCCTATAACTAAGTTTGCTTACCTTCTGTCTTCCTGTCTATTCATTAATTCTCTGATGTTTGGGTTCCACCTGCCTCCGGAGATGTCCTCAGCTCTCCCTGTACATTCCCACATGGACAGAATGGAGGATGAAATATTATAAGGAGTAGACACCCAGACAAACATCAGAGGTTCAAGGTAAGTGTCAATCAAAATCTATTGTGTTAAATCTATTGCATGTACCATGTCACCATCTTGTTGTCAGCATTGTACCCTCATCAAAATAATTGGTGGCTGTTTAGTGCACCGGTCAACAATGAAATAGAAAAGCTTATGGCATCAACTTGATTATCAACCATCTAAATGACAAAAAGGCGGCTGTAACCACAACAAACTTATGGAAAACACAACTGAAACTTCTGTCATTAGCGTACACACGAAGCTGTCCATGCAGATTTGCGTTATTCTGCAGACCAAGAAAAAAGCACTTGGGAGCAGATCCAGACCCACTTAGGTGTCCAGATTCCTACCTTAAATATTACGGCTGCAGACGTAGTTGTAACAGGGCTTCCCCCACCACAACACCTAATTTACGTGGCTATCTCCATACCTGCGGATCTACCACTTGGTCTGGGGCTGTTGCTATTAAAAGATGTGAAAAGCTTTAATCAGTCTCTCTCTCTCTCTCCCACACAGTCTCTCTCTCTCTCTCTCCCACTCTCTCTCTCTCTCTCTCTCTCTCTCCTTTCTCCTTTCTAAATAAACCCCTATATCAATACAAAGACTGTCATACCAAGGACAGTACTGAGGAAAGGGGATTAGAATGAGACATTCTTGCATCTACCCCCCAGGACATGCCGGAGGGGAGATGAGAGAGACACATATGATAAAAGAGGTCACGCTAAAGTGTTGGACATTTTTCCAGGAAATCTACCAGCCTGCAAGCCATCACATTCTGCAAATAGCAGGAGACATGTAGAGGACTCACTCAATCCTCACTTGACAACACTCGTGTTCTATAAAATGGAGCATAGTCACTAAAAGCAAAAATTATAGTCACAGGACTAGACAAAAAAACAAAATAGAGATTTTTCCTCATTTTCTATAAAAACTAATTTATTATTATTCTTATCAGCAAAATCAAAACATGAGAAGACTATGAGCTTCTCCCCCTCCCGCCATGGCTCCACAATCTCTTCATGGTGACATTTTTGCAGAATTGACATTTAATTCTTCATTTTCTTTAATAAAACTTGAAATGAAGAGACTTGTCTCCCCTTTAATGAGTGCTCAACATGTAAACTAAAGCTTAATGAAGAATGTATTCAGTCCCAGGATTCTGCTCATCTCAAGATGAGATCTCAGTTTATATATCTGGGGGATAAATCTGGGTGTTATGCATTATGTATGTATTTCTGTACAGTGTATTCACACCACATATTTATTTATGTCATCTGCATATAGATATTTGTGTTAATGCAAATAGGGAATGAAGCAAGCAGGGGCATCAGACATATAGAGGTGTGCTCCCATCATTATAGAACATCTAAGCACTGAGCAACCATTAAAAGATGTCTTATGGGAAGTGTCTTATACAGGACCTGAAGGGTCCAGGAAATGATGTACAATGATGATGAGGATTGATAATCGCTTTTGATTGGCTGAACATCCATTGACCCCTCCAATGACGAGGCCTCCATTCTTAAGCATAGCAGTTATATCATATGAATATATATATATAACATTACTATGTGCACTACTGTACTCGCAGGGAATGATTCCTATAGAGGCACTGGAGCAGGACAGCGAGGGCCATTTGCAAATAAGGTAAGAATTTACATGTCAAAAAGATTAGAGTACGGCATGTAACACATTGTTAGCATTAGTATTTAGGATTACGGCTAAGGTTATGATGAGTAATAAGTGTTAGGATTAGGGTTAGTAATAAGGGTTAGGATTAGGGTTATGATTAGTAATAAGTGTTAGGATTAGGGTTAGGATTAGTAATAAGGGTTATGATTAGGGTTAGGATTAATAATAAGGGTTAGGATTAGGGTTAGGATTAGTAATACGGGTTATGATTAGTAATAAGGGTTAGGATTAGGGTTAGGATTAGTAATAAGGGTTAGGATTAGTAATAAGGGTGATGATTAGGGCTATGATTAGTAATAAGGGTTAGGATTAGGGTTAGGATTAGTAATAAGGGTTATGATTAGGGTTAGGATTAGTAATAATGGCCAGGATTAGGGTTAGGATTAGTAATAAGGGTTATGATTAGTAATAAGGGTTATGATTAGGGTTAGGATTAGTAATTAGGGTTAGGATTAGTAATAAGGGCTATGATTAGGGTTAGGATTAGTAATAAGGGTTAGGATTAGTAATAAGGGTTAGGATTAGGGTTAGGATTAGTAATACGGGTTAGGATTAGTAATTAGGGTTAGGGTTAGGGTTAGTAATAAGGGTTTGGATTAGGGTTAGGATTAGTAATAAGGGTTATGATTAGAGTTATGATTAGTAATAAGGGTTAGGGTTAGGATTAGTAATAAGGGTTATGATTAGGGTTAGGATTAGTAATAAGGGTCAGGATTAGGGTTGGGATTAGTAATAAGGGTTAGGATTATACCCCTTTCACATCACCATGAAATACCCGGGATTTTCGCCAAAATCCCGGGTATTTCATGGAGATGTGAAAGGGGTACTTCCGGTGGACCCGTGTCAGAAGACCCAGGAATTCAACA